>JAODLD010000002.1:7396710-7415519 GCA_026781065.1 Mormyrops boulengeri
CCCCCCCCCCCCCCCCCCCCCCCCCCCCCCCCCCCCCCCCCCCCCCCCCCCCCCCCCCCCCCCCCCCCCGGCCGCGTACCTGTGATCACAAGGCCGCATAATAGCTTGAGGGGCTACGGATAAATGGCCTGGCCCTGTGATTGTACCACAAGCTTCACTCTCAACTGTATATGTGTGTGTGTGGCCTCATAGGAGAGCATGATGGGATATGTAAGAAGGAGCATTATGGTCTAACCGTACTTGTGCAAATTGCATCAGTGAGATCATCATTTCATTTCATGTTATATGGCAGTAATCTGACTGGGATATAATCTCGAGACAGCAAAAGAGAGGATGCTCAATTTCCTGCGATAATTAAAGTAGATGTGTCAGTTAAATGAATAGGAAAGATGGAAAACCGTCTAAGGCAGGGGTGTCAAACTCCAGTCCTGGGGGGCCGGAGCCCTGCACATTTTTTGGTTTACCCTTATTTATCACACCTGATTCAACTCTTTGTGCTAATTACCACGCAGCTCTTGAGCTGAATCATTTGTGGTGGAACAGGGAAAGAACTAAGCTACACAGGGCTCTGGCCCCCCAGGACTGGAGTTTGACCCCCCTGCTCTAGGGTTTAAGGCAGACTGACTGCCCCGATACCCTCCTGGCACCTTATATAGGTATGCAGTAAGTGTGTTGTTGGAGCAAAAGTCCTGACTGAAAAGGCTTTCATCGGTAACGTTACTTGATGAGGCACAAATACTTAGTAATAACTGAGTTACTACTGAAATACAAATAATGACCAAATGTAGTCACTACTAGAGATAAAAGATGCATCATGATTCATTGGTGATGAACAAGCCTGAGGTCAGTATTTCACTTGTGTCATTCATGACTTGTTCATTCAGCAGTTCCATCAGTAGTTCACAAAGGTTTGCGGAAGTAAAAGTAACACACAGTAACTGCTTGGCTTCAAAGCTGCGCCATGATTCATTAATGATGAACAAATATGAGATCAGTATTCAACTTGCATTATTTGTGACTTTGTGACTTGCATTATTTGTGACTACCTTCAGTAGTTCCTTCAATAGTTCGCAAAGGTTTACATAATTAACAGATACGGTAACAAATATAGCAACTGCATGAGATAAAACATGCGTCATGATTCATTAATGAATTAACATGAGATCGCAATGCAACTTCAACTTAGTTTTTGGTTAAGTAATACATAATTCATAGCATAATACTATATTATTTGTGCCCCATGAAGTAAAGTGTTACCCTTTCTTCCCTCTGGTCATCTGTTAGAGGGCCAGAGATGATCATCGGGTCAGCTTCTCATTGCATTTGTGGTAAGGCAAAGCCACAGGCCTTGTAGCTATGGTGACCACCTAATCCATGTCAGGGGGGGCACTATGAGCTGGGACAGGGTTTGTAAACTACCATTCCAATTAAAAGGACCTGGATTTCACTTAAGCACTAAGTTCTTGCTGTCTGCTGATTGGTCAGTCTCCTATAATCATTCATGTGTCACGAATGTTAATGTGAAACAGCAGGATGAGACTTTCAGTCAAAGAAACGAACCAGTCAGAGAACAAGGAGAAATGAACTATTTAGAGAAGCACAGGAGCCTTTCAGTTTTAAAGTAGTTTGTAAAACCTGAAGTAGCTCATAGTGTCCCCTCCTGACGTGGATTAGGTGATGTTTGCTGTAGGGTGCAGACGTGCACTCAGCCATGAAGGAGAGGGATGAAACAATGGTAGACAGACAGAGCTACACAAAGACATGGCTGAGCCTCTGAAAAACTCGACTAAATGCCTCCCACTAAAACCAAAGCTGCCATTATCCATGCTGACACCCTCATACCCTCCGTCGAATGTCTGGCCTCCTAAAAATCTTCCCTTTCTCCTCCATTATGGGCAGTCCTGATGACAGACAGTCATAAAGATAGTTATAAAGACATAAGGCGGAACGAGAACAAGTCTAGGTAAGCTAGACAAAAAGAGTAGAGCTTTAGTCTGGAATTAAATAGTGAGACTTGAGGAGGCGTCTCTCAGCCGGTAGACTGTTCTATAAACCTAGAGATCTCAGCTGAAAGTTTTATGTTTAAGAGTTTTTTAAAATATTTGGAAAATTACAAGTAGGCCTGCATGTTGAGATCTGGGAGAGTGGATTGTACATATTAATCAGCTCCATTAGAGAGAAGGGGGCCTGACCTTTCAATGCCTTATAAGTGAACAGAATAATTTTGAAGACTGTCCTGAATTTTAACTGCAAGTCAGAGACATCAGAACAGATGTAATACGGTTGAATTTTCTGCTTTTTCCTGCAGATGTGATTCATGCTCTCTGAAAATAAGACATTGCAGTAGTCTAATCTCCAGTAGACAAATGCAGAGTTTTGCTGTATTTTGACCAGTGAAAAATCACCTTAGTCTTGCAGTTTTTGAGCTGTAGGAAGTACGTCTTGGATAAGGAGTTAAAATGATTATTATAAGACAGGTCATCGTCTTATTGTCTAGGTTTTGAGCTGACTTGGCAAAACAGAAGTTTAAGCCCTCAGCAATAAGTGCTGACAGCAAGATATTATTATTAATGTTGTTACATCCAAGTAGAAGCACTCTGGCTTTTTCTGAGTTCAGACGCAGTTGTCTCTTTTTTGCCTCAATTGAATGAGACAGTGTACTAAGGAGCCTACAGACATAATATCCTCAAATCTTGTAGCAGCATATAAATGAAAACTAAGTATGCGAGAATCTGAGTTTAGTTTCTTAAGCAGAGGTGTCGTTAGGCATGTCGTTAGTGATTTTGGGCCCCGACCCAGACCAATCATATTATGTTCCAAATTCAGAAACAAAACCGACTTATAGTGGTATATTATTTTTTTGCGTAGGCTACAGATGTGGACTGGCTATCGAGAAGTTTGAGAATTTTCCCAGTGGACTGGTTTTTCTTCCCCAACACGATCACGATCGGCAAAATAAATCAAGGGGGGCTCCCCAGGTCAGCAACAAAATAAACCAAGTGGGGACTCCCCAGGTCAGCAACAAAATAAACCAAGTGTGGCCGCTGCAAAAGCAAATTCCTGGGCTGCTTTTGTCGCCAGTCACTCCCAGCAGATGCTTTAAGTAGTTTCGTAAGAAAGGATTCTATTTCCACAGGTAGTGGGTTCAACTAAAACAAAGTTGTTATTTTGTATTATTGTATCCAACTATCAGAATACAGAGATGGCAAATGAATCTAAAGTCTTTTTTAAGTAAAAACATATTAGTATTATTGACACTTTAATCACTAATATGGGTGTTATGCTGGCTCAGAATGTAGCACTAAAGCCTCATATCATCCAGATGTGACATGCAGACATGCAATTAAGCAAACTGGTGTCTCCAGATTACCCACAGAGTGCGTGCCCTGCAATGGACTGGCTTTTTATTAGAGTAAAGCGCAGAGCGAGAAGAGCACAGTTGTTTTCTGTTTAAGATAATGCTGATCAGTCTGTGCAGATAGGAATATCAGCAGTTCAATTACTTTCTATTTTCCTTTTGTTTTTGTAGGAGGTATTTCATCCAGGGTCATACTGAAGGATAGTATAAGAACTTACAGTTATTAATGGACTGGTTTACTACATTTACACATTTATTACATTTTTGGGTAACACTTCACATTAAGTGCACCTTCATGATGCATTCATAGAACATTCATAAGCAGCATGCAAGTACACCTTAACAGCTTTAATATACATTAATAACAAACATTACATGATCATACATTTATAACGTTAGTTATTTTTATGTAATGTTTGTTATTAATGTATATTACAGCTGTTAAGGGATGTTAAGGTGTACATACATGATAGTTATGAGTGTTTTATGAACACTTAATGAATACATTATGAAGGCGCACTGAACGTTTTATGAACGCAATAGAAAAGCATTATGAAGGTGCAGTTAATGTAAAGCATTACCCATTTTTGATGTCAACTCCATGATTTGCCCGAAACATACAGAATCAAGAAGAAGAATCAGAAACATACGGAATCAACATTTAATACAATCACTCAAATTACAATTTTGTAACAATTCAGAACAGAAGTCATTCAGTTTAGCTAAGAATTACGAATATGGCCTTGTCTGCACATCAGCTGACCCTGCGCTGTGACCCCCAAGCTATGGAGAGCAAGATGGGGTCAGCGAAGAGAAGAAGAGAAGAAGAGAAGCATTCCAGTGTATCTGTGCCTGTGCTTGTGCAAATGGCAAATAAAACATGTTTGTTTGTTTGGGTCTGACAAATATCACATCAAATATATGTGCAAAAATCACAAATGTAAAACTTAAAATACTACAAATACTATATTTTGCAATGAAGAGTATATATTCTAGGACCATTGTTTTCATTTATTGATCTTAAAAATAATAATGCCATCGTTTAGAAATTAATACTTTATGGGGGGTAGCTACTCACTCTGTCCTTTAAGTGCTACTGTGTTAGGGTGCATGTTATATTCTCATAGTTTTTTACTGGTCTTGTATGGAATATTGCTTAGCATATGACCTAGCGAATGTAATCATTGGGACACTATTAAGAAGATGTTAATGTAACCCATAGGAAGTGTGATCTTGTAACCTTTAGAAAAGGTAGATCAATTACTGCACAACGTAGTCAAAATAAGTGTGTATCTGAACCATATGTATGTTAGCCCCGACATTTCTGTATCTGGTTGTATGACTATACACCTTAGTTAGCACTGCAGCTTATCACTAAAATGAAGGTCAACAAATACAATTAGCTGTGTAGCTAAGCACCACATAGCCAGGTGAAACCACCAAGACTCACTACTTTTTACCAGTGAAACCTGGGAATAGATTTGCTTTCCCACCATAGTGTCCTTGGCGAGATCTGGGGTTGCCGCCATAATTGTACAAAGAACATTATAAGAGGACCATCTTGCTTCAGTTGTGGTTTCCAGAAGGTTCGGCCAATAACAAATGATTGGCAGGCCTATCATAGAGAGGCAGGAAAGTAATTGGACCCCAAAAGACAGGAAATAACAATGGCGACACATAGGGGTGTGGAATACCAGAACCCTGGAAGGAGAAATTCAATGGTGGCAACTGCTCCAGGATAGATAATGCTTGGGGCGTCCCCTGTGACAAATATCTTGATAAGAGATATGAAATGTGTATAACATTCAGTGTAATTCAGCATGGGACACACTTCTGCAGAGTGTCCAGTCTTGGATGTAACCCACATGGATACAATAAAAGACTGACTTTGGAATTATACACAAACGGCTCCTGACTCCTGATTTGGCTCAAAGGGAGTGACCACAACAGCTGCTGGAATCCTTCCTGAGCAGACTTGCCATTCATGAGAGCCATACTGACTAGAAGTTGTTACTCAAGCAATTTATACAACAAGCAAATAAATAATAAAAAAAGGTTCAGCTTCACACAATTTATACAATGCAATGTATGAAGTGCCTAAAGACAATATTTGCTGATATTGTGGCCATCACAGGTGTGCCTGACACAGCCAGACTACATACAGCTTCACGCATCATTTCTCATAAGACTTGGAAATATCTGTTAGAGGTTCTCCAGCTAAATAAAACATGACCGGTAGCACTGTGACTAAGGCAGTGCATGTGGTTACTGGTTAGCTATGGTTTAGTGGGCGACTGCTCATGCTCATTTGAAACAAACATGTGGCATTTCAAAGATTCACAGTAGATACTTTCCGCTGACCATTTGTTTGATTTATAATTAGCTAGCATTCATGCAATTTTTAGGAAGGACTTCTGTAAATACTAGAAATTGGCTACATTTATCTGCAGATGTGTAAATGAGCTCGAAGCATAATGAAGTGAAAATGGATCTGTCATCAAAGATGTAACAGATCACCTGAGATGATCCTGTTTTACATTTAACTGCTGAAATTACTATGGTAACTAGAACACAGATCCAGAATTCTTTAGCGATTTAAACAGTAAAAATGTATCCTTTTGTAATCACATGATTCTCTTACTATTAATGGTATAACACAGCATATAATGCATTTGATTTTTCATTCAACATTTGTTCATTGAATTCAAAGCTCCTGGTGCTTTGGTTCACTCCCTTAAAAGAAATGGTCCATTATACAAGTCAAGAGTTGTGCGGGAAACATGGCCTGGTCTACGGCACCCCCCCACCTCCTCTCCCCAGTTTTTCTTGTTCAGTTAATGACCTCTACAGTTCTGATTGGGCACTTCCTCTTTTATGAGTTTCAATCTCATAAAAAGGAATACAGCAGTATAACTGAAATTGAGGCATGAACAAACCCTCTGACTGCCTCCTCCCACAACACCAGCAGCGCCAGGCCTGGATATTAGTGGGAAAATCAGGTGGGCCAGTGATTTCATCAGCCGTTTTGAGCAAAGAGGGGCTGGTGCAGGTGGATCCTGGGCATAGGACATCTGAGTAGAATGATGGTGGATTGGTGGGGTAGCATCAGGGGCATCCAAGGGGGCATGAATACCCTGACAGATACAGGGGGCCCAGCACTATACAAGGGCCCAAAAACCTACTGGCAGGGGCCCGCTAGGCAAAATTTATTGGTTTTTGCTGGTTCAACCACACTGGATGATTGTTTTTCTAACATGATTTACATACATCAACTCATTCCATTAAAAGAAAGTTAATGAAGTTAATGCAACATGATTCCTTAACACTTCGAACAACCGAACCCATCCCATGGTACAACATTTTCAGGAGATCTATGTATCCGAGGAATATGATCTGAAAGTTACCAGTCTCCCTGTCTTCCTTTCCAATCACCAAATCTTAGTCCCATTCACAATGTTGTCAGGAGAGGTGCTCAGGATATTGGTTTCAGTCTACATGAAACTCATATGATTGTGACATTTATATTTTAGCAGTTGTTTTCTTCATAGCAGATCATGTCATAGCGTTCTTCATACCATCTGGGCTGTCTCAGCAAACTCTTGAATTAACCTTCTTTGTTTTTTTCTTTTGCCCTAGAGCTGCACATGAATAATTAACTAACCACCCGAAACACACTTCAGTAATATTGACATGGTATTGGACGTTCTGGTTCAAATATTATTTGTTTAAACTTCACTTAAAACTTCATGCAATCCTGTAATAAAAATTAATGAGCTTCTAAATTTCAGAAGGACAGATATAATACCATGAGTTTACATTATTATAAAAAGTCACACGCTACAAAAAGTAACAAGAAACTAACTACATTGAACAATAAAGAATATATGATACAAAATGTATCAGTATGGTGTTCTTGAACTTGTCATATTCCAAAGCAAGCACTATTTTTGAGAGTGTTCTTCAAATATATCAATGCAAGCTTCTTGGTTACCTGACATAAACATTCATTTCATGTCTTAAGTATTTTGAATTGTCTGTGTTTAAGTATTACTTGTTCTCACTTTCTATTACAGCATTGATTCTTATGCTACATAAGGCAATAAGTCTTACTTGCATGCCTTGACTCTTTGGAATTTCAACTTTTTAGGCCCTAGCAGTTCCTCTCCCACCACTCATTGTAACATGTATACCGATCAGGTGGATTATGTAGACAATTTTGTGGTCATAAAAACCTCCCTAAGAAATTCTGGGATATAGAATTTATAGGTATTTGTCATGAGAGATTGTGGATGGGAATGCAGCCTGGACTATGCTCAGTGTCTTGCTTTTGTATTTTTATTTTTCATACTTTCATTACTTATCGCACAAGGCAGGGGAGATATCCTGGATGAGGTGCCAGTCCAACAGAGGACACACATTTACACATCAGGGTTGCCAACTCTGGTCAGCTGGCTGGAGTAAGATTTTCAATTCGAGACAAGTTTACACATGCATTTACATGTACGAAACACTTCTATTACATTTTATTATATCAATTGAACTTCTATTATATAATAGTCTGCAAGGTTTGCAAACTCCCACAGCACTTTTGATGTAACTAGTTTTCGGTTAATAATGGGACAAAATAGATTTGTTGTAAGATTTTTTTGCATGAGAATGAGAGTCTGAAACCGTGTGTGTCACGCAAGATGTTGCATGAGTGTGAGAGCTGGAAACCGTGAGTGTCACGCAAGATGTTGCATGAGTGTGAGAGCAACCCTGACATAATATGAGAAATTTACATTCACTAATTTACCTCACTGTATGCTTGTGGATTGTGGCAGGAAGCATGCACAACCACAGGATATAAACTCTTCAAAGACCGAACCATTGGTGGAAAGCCAACCCCCAACTTGGAGCTTTGCCATGATACAGTGCTAACCACTAAGCCATTGTAAGTCATCACCCTCTATAAAGCCATCTCATAGATGTTTATTTTCCTGTGCCCTTGATTAATTCTACAATAACTGTACAACTATTATATGGTCATGAATGTGATGATAAATGTGGTTAAAGTATTATTCAGAATTTTTTACACAGTAAAAAATATATATTTCTTTCCATAAAGGTAGTTAGTAGTTTTAATAATCAGATTTTCTCAAATATTGCAAATATTATTTTAATACCTCCGAGAGGTAATACATTTACTGTTTTGTGCAGCCACTCCTTGGGGAATCATCATGCTTGTTGAGATGTGTGCATTTATTTTTATTGGATATGCTCTTTGCACCAACCCATGTTTATGACCTATCCGTCCATTAAACTTAGACATTATACTAAAGCAGCATATTAGATTCATGGTCATGCACACATGATAATTCTCAATCTCCTTGAATGCAGTAATATTAATGTATTATTATTCTCTCATAATAGAAAAGGAAAGATTATGATCATGTACAGTTCATCAAAGGTAGTAATTACCCATGTACAACAATAATATAATATTATTTCTCCAGAATATTCTATTTCCATTAAATTATGACATTTACAAGTCATGCATGGGCCAGTATAGCAGAAAAACAGTCTGTACACATTTTTCCATACTGAATAAAATCCCATAACGTATGTAACCTGTAATGCCATAACAGTAGCTTTAACACAAACTATTGCAGTGAAATATTAATTCGTGCTGTACAGTCTATATGTATTATCATATTTCCTACTGCTTACTAAGCAATCTGTTCATTATACCAGATGTTTGTGTATCTTTTGCAAAAGTCATGATCCAGAAGAACAGAGGTGGGGTGAACCCATGTGGTTTGTTAAGATACCTGCACAGTGCAATGGTAGGTGCTTCTACTCTATGTCAGTCCTTCATTAAATACATATTTGTCTTAAAGTGACAAAAAAGTCCTTGGTATAATTATTGTGAAGAGTTAAAGATGGCTAATGGGGGACGAAGAGCATCGCTGTCACTATTATTCATTAGGAAAAAAGGATAACCACAAAATCACTCCTTCATACTGTACTAAAAAAGACACAGGAAATCATTCCTACCGGTCGCAATAAAACTGTTAAACTCGCATATCTGAGGTTAACAGAACTGCTGCTATAGGTTTTATTTTATTGATTATTTCATTATTTTTATTCTATTTTATATTATTGTATTTATTTCTACTCTATTTTATTTCTTTTACTTAAATTACTTTATTGTTCTATAGTTTCTATCAGGGGTTTGTTTGTAATGTGAGACAATTTCCCCACGGGGATTAATAAAGTAATTCTGATTCTGATTCTGAAAAAAAGGATGCAGCTGATCATAACTTGACTTTGATGCATGCTGTCTTCATTATGTAGTACAGTGCCTTCAGTTCAGAACCTGGATTATGAATCCTACATTAACATTTTGTTCTCTTGGATATTTCAATCCAGAACACTGTAACTCAAAATGTATTTATTTTGATGCCATGTTAGAATGGTCTTTAAAAAATAATTATATAAAAAAACAACTGCTTACATTTAATCTTTATATTATGGAAGTTTACACAAGTGAAAATGAATTGCCATAGGAAGCATGTATACATACAATTAAGTAGGATGGTGGAAACATTATTTTTTGAGGCTGCTTTTCATAAGCAGAGACCGGGCACATTTTAAAATCGAAGGAATAATAGATGGAAATACAACAGCTTGCTGCAAAACTGAAGCTTGGGTGAAAGTTCATCTTTCAGCAAGACTATTATCCCAAACATAAGGCCAAAGCAACATTGGAGTAGCTTGAGAACAAACAGGAAAATGTCCTACAATAGCCCAGTCCAAGCACTGATCTCAACAGAATTTGTGGCACCATATGAAAATTGTGGTGTAGAAGCATCATCTGACTAACCTAAATGACCTGGAGCAATTCTGCCTGGAAAAATGGACCAAAACCACTCCAGAAGAGAGTGCAAGACTTACACAAAAATGCCCAGGGTTAAAGCTGCAAAAGGTGGCTCTACAAAATATTGAAATGCCGGAACTGAATACAAAAAATAATATTCATGTTTTTTCCCCAAGAATATTTTCTAACATAAAATGACACATTAATAACTTCAAAGCATTTGCTCTCTATTTCTGGATCTTATGTGTCCCCAGTTCACAAGCAGGTGATTATTGGCCAAAGGCATGACAATATGAAGGAATTCATGCTGTCATACTGACAAAAGCTTGCCAAAAAGAGATTCTGGCATGTGCAATAATTGCATCTCATTATAGTGGTTCATAGCTCCCAGTAGTCAGACGTTATATATATGCGTTTAGTTATTTGTCAGATGATTTTGTTTAAGGTGACTTTTATAGTTAGCATGCACGTACAAATGTTTGTACATGTGTGTAACGAACTACAGACAAAGGTCATTGATAGAAGCACATGGTCAGTAACTGGGCTCTATCTTGTGCATTCTTCAGATACGAGGGGCTAAAAATACAAAACACTACAATATAATCATCATGACACTGAACACGGCAAGCCTGAAGACCCATAATTATTAATAACACAGTAATATGGACTATTTGAGAAGCACAATGTGCATTTTAAGGGAGAATAAGACAACAACACATTAACAAAACATTTAAAGATTCAATTTTCATTTCAATATAATGATATAATATATAATTACATTTCATTTCCTTCTTCAAATACACAGATGAAGAGCATTTGTTAACTGCACTGAAAAGCAGATGCATTACAAGTCTAATTATGAAAGAAATGTTTACTTCAAACCAATTTAGGATACACTGGAAAATAAATTATATTCTAAAGTGGTTAGTTCTTGTCTTTAAAGTTAATCATGAGAATCTGCAGATCCTTTCTCATGTTTTACTATTACAAAAGCCTTGAGGAATATGGAAGAAATGCCATAATCAGAAACAATACACAATAATCAGAAACATACAAGAGAAGCACTGGCCATTTACAGTGCTACTTAAGGTCAAAAATAGTCCATACGCAAAGTATTATATAAGTAAGTTTGTACTTCCTTTACATGAGTTCAGTCTCTTTGGTTCAGTTTTGCATCAACTGATCTTTTTTTATCAGCACATGGGAAACTTTTTGGGGTTAAAGGCATCTGAAACTGAAACAGTCTTAGGAAAAACATTTGGGCTTCTGTCCTTAACCTTGATATAATAAAACAATATTAGTTTATAGGTGCTGCCTCAAGGAGAGCAGGATATTTCTTTAACACCCATCTTTAGATACTGTATGGGGTGTAATAATTAAGGGGCTGGTCTTTCAATCTCAGTAATGCTGGAGAATTATGTTTGAGCATGTTACATAACCTGAATTGCCTTGGAAAAAATAAAAGAACTATATAACTGGACAAAATAGGATACTGAATGTTATGTAAGTTGCTTTGTATAACAGCATGTACAAAAATAAATGCCTCTTCAAAACAGCATACAACGATTACCTTATCTTTCTAACTACTTGACCTACCTCCTTGCGTAATCATAATGGCATTTGTGCCACACCTTCTGTTTCCTGCACACCAAGCCGAGGTTGTGCTTCTTGTCACATCGCGTATACTTTCGTATGGCGGCTGGCGAGAAAATCGGTAGGCAAAACAAGTGAACTCCAACTACATACCGAGGGTAGGACTCCAACCCTGAATGTGATGAACTTACATAAAATAAAGTAAAGATAAATTGAACACATTTATCACTCTTGGAGTCCCATACATGAAGGAATGTATTACATTTTTAGTATAATTGTTTTTCTCATCAACTTAACGAATCTATGGGCATTTACATTAATTTAGTTGCATTTGTTGTGGATTTTCTAAACTCGATATGAAGAGACTAATTCATTTTCAGCGCAAATGCATCAGCCATTTTTAAAGAAATTTCTTGCAAGTGATCCAGCAGGTATGTAGTTCAGTGTGACGTAATTAGTATGAAACTTGCTTTTCCTCACGTTCGAGGAATTTACTTACCGACGGGAGCGTCACCTTGGCGACGGGCCGCACAGGTCAGCGTTACCGGGAAGCCACGCCTCGGACACACCTGATGCGCGCGTGCGCGCGTGCCTGCGAGCGAGCGAGCGTGCGCGCGCGCGCCGGCGCCCGTATTGTTCTGTTCCGCTCGGTTCCTGTTTGCTGGCCGTTCCGGGAAGCGGCTGCGCCTCCCTCCGCTACGCCCCGAAAACACTTACGGTAACTAATGCGCATAACTGCCGAAAGTTCGGCTTTTTTTTTTTTACTCCAAACACTTTTCAACACTCTGTTTCCGTCGAGGATTTAGTTTTGGACCAGTTTGTGAATCTGTGGTATTTGGGTGTTCCCGGCTGTTGCTAGCGGAACTGGGATAAAAGGGGGGGGATAAAGGGAAAGGAAAACTTTGACGGAATTTGTCATTCCACCATTTTGAGGCGTCCGCCCTTTCCAAGTTTCTCACCCGTTTGTGTTCGGTAAGTTTGTCCATTCCGTATGATTTTAATCCTGTTACTAAAGTCAATAATGACTAAGTAATTAACCATTTTTTTCTGAATAAATAGGTCGTGGTTGGAAAACACTCGATAGTTTTGGTGCACTATTTGTGAGGTACAGAGGGACTAAGGAGTTTTCTAATCCGACTTAAATTGTATTGTTTTTTTATCCATTGTTTGGCAGTATTGGCACTAATGTGGTTTTCTGCGTTAATACCTAACTGGATACCGTGAGTGAAAACGGTTTGTTGTATTAATGAAGCTGGGGTAGATATACTGTGTGGTTGTTTGTGGCGTTTTCTCGGGCGTATCGAAATATAGTAGTTGGACTTTTGTCTAAGTTGGATAGTTTTGTTTTCTTAACTTTTAGTTCTGCTTATATAATTAATTGGATAGTTCATTTGGGGAACTTTTTTATTTTTAGTTGGATTATTTAATGGCCGTGTAGCTGGAGTTTTAAAACGTGTTTTCATGCATAATTTGTGCGTTTGTTTGTACTGGGGAGGTCAGGTTTCCCCACTTTCTAGAAAGCGGGTTAATTGAGAAACTGGATTTCGCAATTTGTGTTGTGGGTGTGGGGTTACATCCCGGATAACGTATCTCAGAATCTTTCGTTATACAAGCGAGAAGTTGAGTGCGACTGCGGAAATGGTTTCTCTCTAAAAAGTTTAATACTGTCCTAGACAGTAAACGGAACGTCCACGTGTCTTCCACGGCTATATGTAAATATGTATAAAGTGTACAAACTGGAGATGTGGGCTATATTAGTTTTTTTTTTGTTTTAAATATGAAAAACTGGTTAAGATTTATTCTCCGTAAAATGTTCATTTACATGCGGGTGTGGCCCGCAGGCGTGGGATCGGCCTTCGCTGCCTCGACACGTATGAGTGTTGAAGCGAGATTTGTTTTTTTGTATTAAGATATTTAGAAACTTGGATCTTTTAAATTACTTATCACCTGTTAATGGCGACGTAGTTGTCTGCCCTTCCTCTTATGTTGATAGAGCTAATCCTGTTAAGGGGTCGAGCATGTGTCATGGAGTTGGAAGGTCTGACCTCACTCTGGTTTTCCTGCTTGCATTTATTCATTAGGGGAGGAGTAAACATCATTGATTCCAGTACCGTCTTCCCGTACTTTTATGGGCATTTCTGGATTTGTCAAATATAGTTGTGTATATCTCAGTTTAAATCGAGAATGCTTATCGGCCTGTTACGGGCGTTTTTTAAAGTTATTTTGTGACACGTGATGCGTGTTAAGTTCTCACTAGAGTTTTATTTTAAAATGTAAATTCGAAATAGTTAATCTTGAAATGGCTAGATGGGTATTTTTGGCATTTTATAGATGTCCTTTTGAATATGACCCTTAAACCTGCTTAGTGTAATTGGCCATGTTTTTACTTTAGGCAGTTTAAATCATAGTGGTATTTTATTTGGGCCTGAATACATTATGGAAAATGAGTTGTCTCACAGCTGATGTCCAGCAGTTTAGGAATATTTAGTGTGATTATAAATGATTCAATAATAGTTGCATCTTGGTCGTCAAACATCTCTCTGAACATCACCCCCCACCCCAAGTAACTCTTTATCATATTAAAAGAAGTCTCTCAAAGTTAGCTTTACAGGCTGTTTTGAAATGTAGCATTCATTTTGGCTAGACTCTGGCAAAATAGATGTCCTGTCATACCACGGATGAGTTATCTCAGTCGGGAATAGTGACAGCTGTACAACCTTCCAGGATGTGCTGATTTCTTTGGGGTAGTCAGTGCCTGACTGGAAATGGGTAGTAAACCAGTAGTCGGGTTAAACACACAAAAGAACAAAACCACTGCCTTACAGCTTGTATGTGCAACCCGATTTCCAAAAAAGTTGGCATGCTGCGTACATTTTTGTTTTATAACAAATATATGATCAAATTCAAATTGACCATGAATGTTAAAGAAAATTTCTTAGCTTGAACATTTGATATATTGTCAATTGTTCTGTTTTCAATTAAACATGGGTTTATATGATTTGCAAATCATTGTCATTTTGTACAGTGACCCAACTTTTTTTGGAAACAGTTGTAGTTGATTTCTGGAAATGTTGGTTACCATTTTTAATTATTGAATGTTTGCATTTCCCCCTCTGACTGTTACATTCTCAGAGCTTACATTTAAATATTACCTCAGGTGAGGCGAGTCATGTGCAGCTGTATTTATTCATCCCTCTGCTGGTTTCGGTTTTTGACGTGTCTTAACTTGAATTCCCCTCCAATGCAGCCTTTCAGCTGTAGCTGTTTTCTGAATATGTTAGATTCTTCTGGGATTTTTGTTCTCTATAATATCAGTCTGACCATACATGCATTAACACAAGGCTAAACTGTTTTTTTCCTTTATTATATTAATAAGCTATAATAAACTCGATTTTAAATGTTTATGTGAAGCAGAAATATGAAGTCAAGTGTTATCTTCGGTGAAAGGTAATAAACCGTTTTCATTTTCCTTAGAATCGGCGTGAAAGAATGACAAGCATTAACACCGCCAATATTAATTTCAAATGGGATCCCAAAAGCTTGGAGATCCGCACATTGGCTGTGGAGAGACTCCTTGAGCCCTTGGTTACTCAGGTAAGAGTTGACTTTAATATTTGCCCAGTTCTGTGTGCATCACTTTTTATAAACGCATTATAGCTAAGAACTGAAATTCTTTTACAGCTTTTTAGTTGAATTTGCATTCCCTTCCTCTTATTTCATTGGTGCATGCTTCAGTACCAAGTTCTTGGGTTTGAGGGTTTTCATTTTTTTAAATTTAATTGTTCATTCAACTAGGTCACCACACTGGTGAACTCCAGCAACAAAGGGCCATCTAATAAGAAAAAAGGTCGCTCTAAGAAGGCACATGTCCTTGCTGCTTCAGTAGAAACAGCCACGCAGAATTTTCTTGAGAAAGGAGACAAGATTGCAAAGGAGAGCCAGTTTCTCAAGGATGAACTTACTGAAGCAGTGGAAGATGTGCGCAAACAAGGTAAGTACAGGTCGCTGTGGCTATAGTTTGGACTGTCATCAGTGTGTGTGGCACCCAGATCAATTAAATACTCCACCACTCTTAATTATGCTTATTGGCAGTAGATGGAATAATGTATTGTGCATTGATAGCTTTATTAAAATTAAACCATCGCCATATTCACTAGATTTCGAAGGTTTATTCAGATTGTTTGGAAATAATGCTTGTAAGTAATATTTGGGTATTTTGACCTTTAAGCTGTTCTCTCCTTCCGCTGTACATGGTCTGTTTAGGGTCGGCTTATGGGTGCATTACTCTTTGTTTACTATTAAACGGTGCAGCTAATGCCTGATACATTATTCATCCTATAAATGTAAAGAATTTCTGCGTGTTTTTCCTGGCACATTTGCGGCGCATGTATTAGCAAGACTACTGAGGAAGCTGTCTGCCACATTGAAAAGTGTCATATCTCAACCTATTGCATAGCTGCCTCACTGGAAGGTCTTGTGTTTTCTTAACCACTGTCTTATCTGTATGATGTGCTATGTGACCTGTGCTGCTTGTGATCCCCCCCCCCCACACCGTTCTTGAAATCCCTCTTATGAGTGGTTGCTAGTAGCTGACAGGCTGTGCAGGAATGTCTGATTGATTTTGGCACACTTTTGTCTGGGTGGAATTCAGAGACTGGTGCATGAGAGTGGGCTATGCAGTGACTGTGCGGCCATGTGTGGTTGGACTGAAAATGCTGCCATTGAGTATTGCTAAACCTCTTCCAGAATGAATGAGTCTTTCCCCACCCAGCTGTGGTTTAACAGTTATGTATAATCAGCATACTAAATATAGTCATAGTGTAATATGTGAGGTTGTTTCTAATGTACTTAAAGTTCTGGTTTTTAAATGATCAATGTATATGCTTGCATTTCAGCCTACATTGTAGTTTTTATATTTCCTATAACTCAAATGTTTGCATTCAGTTGCTTTGGATTTTTTTTTTCTGTGCTTTACTGTATTTGAGAGATTTTCTCCTTTTCTCACAAGTAGTGACAGTTTTAAAATTACCTCTTAATTTGCTGGCATGTGTTTTGTTTATTGGGCTGCTTTTTACTCTTTTTTTTTTTTTTTTTTTTTTTTTTTTTTTTGGACAAACTGAACTCATTGCGTATATCTTAGAAAGCGGTAAAAACTTGTAATTTACCTGGAGGTATTACACAGCAGGAGATGAATTCCTGTTTGAGGGACATGGGGACATTGTGGAATGTCCATCCCTTCCTAAGTCTCCTTTGTGTTAGCATGCACATTAAGGTCTTGAGTAGACTTTAGTGAAACGTGCAGGCTGCAATCTTGTCCAGCCAGGCATTCTAATGCGTTCCGCCTGTTACTCATTCCAGGCCTGTTTGCGTCTATAATTGTCTTTTGCAGTTAACTTGCTGCCTGTCCTCACTGTACTTTGTGCCTTTGGACAGCTGCTATCAGAGGAACGTTCTTGTGTACTGAATTTCCTTTGCTTCAGTCCAGCCTGAGAATGGGCTCTTTTGGAGGGAAACAAAGAAAATTGAATGAACTATCAGCGTAACTTTGGCGCAGTGAGGGCAAATAAAGCATCAGATCTAGTGTCTGAGTAATGTCTTTTTCCCTGCATTTCTCTAACAATAAGCTGATAATACAAAGGCCATAAGATGCTTTTTTCCATCGCTGCCTGCTTGCAATGAAGTTTTCCTACCAGTTCCGCTCAGATTGATGGAGCTGATTTATATTTAGGGACTTGGGGGTGGGTAATATGACTTCATACTCTTAGTTGGTGTTGCATTTCTTAGCTTTTTAATGTAAAATGTGACAACTGTTGTAAATGTTTGGTAGTGCACCGCTGCATTCATCACCCATAGTTTGCGCACACTCCAGGGAGATGTAGCACTAATTGGCAGAGCAAAGCACATGTTATGCTGTCTAAAATGACATGGTTCTGTGCCATGAATTTTCAATTTTTACAGTGTAGGTTTTGATAGTGTGCCCTTCATTAGAAGTAGAATTTTACATGTCAGTCTACTAAATTGGTATATTGAGTCAGTGTTCCCATTTGTCTGCAGGAGAGTCAATGAAGACTGCCTCTGGAGAGTTTGCAGAAGACCCTTGCTCCTCTGTGAAGCGGGGGAACATGGTGCGAGCCGCTCGTGCCCTGCTTTCCGCCGTCACTCACCTGCTGGTTTTGGCTGACATGGCTGATGTCTACAAGCTACTGGTGCAACTCAAACTGGTAGGAACAGCAAACCTTGCCCTAACAAGCTTTCCTGTATGGCAGTTTTTGTCATCTTTAGCCACCTTTTCATTGCTGGTACTGTATACTTCTCAAGGGTATTTTTTTTTTTTTTTTTTTGGGAGGGCCTCTGATGTTAAATAGGATACAGCTTTGCAATTTTTGCACCCAGCTCACAGAAAAGGGCAAAACTGTCATTCTGTCATTCCTCAGGAAACTTTGCTTAATTCAGGGTGTTAACTAGCCAGTTGTCTACTTGATGGGTTGTGTGTTCATACACACACTCGTGCCTTTTTTTCCCACTCTGGTTTTTGACTAATTAGAATAGTATCACCGGATAAGTTAGGCATCTTGTTGGTTTGATTTTTTTTATTCATTCTTGAATTTATTGCAGCATGCTTTGCACTAGCACACTTACTGTACAGTTGTCAGCCAAGCAAGCACACCAACTGAACTGCATAACATTGTCTCGTCTAGCTGTATTTTTATCTTCTGCCTGTGTGTTGAGCTGTCATGTAAGTTTACTGGAAAGTCATTGACTACTGGAGTGTGTGTGTGTTGGGGGGGTATACTTGGCCGGTCAAACTGATTTTGATTTCTGTGGGTATGACAGTGTTTCTTTTTAATTCTCACTTTGGCTCACTGATATGTTTCTCTTTTTTTTTTTTTTTTTTTTTTTGCTGTTGTAAAAGCCAAGGGGTAAATTTAAGGTGCAGTTTTAGCGCAAATTATTATTTTAATTAATTGAGCAATTTTGTGTTAGCTGCGGTTCGTCATG
>JAODLD010000002.1:7422036-7434754 GCA_026781065.1 Mormyrops boulengeri
TGCCTTATTCCATGCTAAGTCTAAAATTAACATACAGCTAATGGGTTTTCTTAAGTAATCCAATGTGCAGAGCAAATCTGAATCTCAAATGGGTCAAGCTGCAGCACTGAACATGGAACTAAGTCTTTATGGTGATTATTTCCTAATGTTTCTTAAAGGTTGTCAGACGTTGCTGGTGTTTGCTCCGTCTTTGTTTGAAATATACAATTAAAATGTAACTTGACATGGAAGTATCGTTTGCATATGTCAGCTGTTTCCTACTCTTATTCTTGTTAAACCTGAATTGAAACACATACATCTAGCCCCAGCCCCCCCGTCACATATAACTTTTTTTTTTTTTTTTTTTTTTTAGAAATCACCAACATTGTTTGTGAGACTCAGAATTCCACTGTATCAAGTCTGTCATTTTTCGATTTTGTCCAAAGAAGCAGAATACAATTGCTTGCCTGCACACCTGCCAGACAAGTCAGTCTGTAAAGTTACTGCTGCCAGCAGTAAATGTAGTGTTCCTCCAGCACGCTTGCTTTTTGCCATGTGACCAGTGGTGTAAAGAGCAAATGGGTTGGTGGAGTGTCATATTTGCGCACATTTGCCAACAAAATATTTATCCTCTGCCTCTTTTCGTTCCTCTTTCATGGAAAGGGGGATAATCCGCTGTAAATGTTAAATTATCAATGTCTCCCAGGACTCGCTGGGAACAAATTGCTATTCAGAATATGTAATGAGTTATTCCTAATGCAAACGGCTTCTCTCAAAGTCTTTACCCACCGTCTTTCTGGTACAGAAACAAATCATCGTGGACCCAATGAGCTTCAGTGAGGACCGATTCCGCCCTTCCCTGGAGGAGCGATTGGAGAGTATCATCAGCGGTGCTGCCCTCATGGCCGACTCTTCCTGCACACGCGATGACCGCAGGGAGCGCATAGTGGCAGAGTGCAATTCTGTCAGGCAGGCACTGCAAGACCTGCTCTCAGAATACATGGGCAACGTAAGTAATTTTCAGTCTTTGTCTTCCTTCTCCATGCAGTCTCATGTGGTTCTATCTCCCAAAATTCACACTGTTCACTAGTCTGCAGTTTCAGGTGCAATCCTCCAGTGAAGCTCAAGCCTGAATGAAAAAGCCAGGGGTCACTCTTTATACCCTCATTTTAATTTGTGTATAAATACTACTCTCGGGCTTTGTTCAAGGGCCGCGGTATATCATTGGCAGAGGATCTCTATTTTAGACCACTTGTTAAAATGTAGCGCTCCTACCTTTTTTAAGCATTGCTGATTTGTGCTCAGCCCTTTATACTTGAGTTATTCTTGAAGGATTAGTCACAAGATGAGTAACCATTTACTTGTGATCAGTTTCATACTTAGTGTTTTGGCTCAGCCATGGAGTGATTTTATCAAAAGCCCTCTATGCGTATTGAGAGATCAGGTTGCTCATTAGGGGAAAAAAAAAAGCCGGATTTTGTGTAGAAAGCGCAGCTCTTTTCAGTCTGGTCAGCCTGCAGGCACCTACGGGGTTCTCACCTTGTTTTTGTGCCCAATTGATTTTAATTAGTTTTTTTTTTTAATCTGATTTTAAAGATTTGTCTAATGGATTTTGTTGGATGAAGGACTGGCCTCCCATATTTCATGTGTTGAGAGAGGTACCTTATTTAAGGCATATACCATTTTGCAGTTTCGTCACTTTGCCATATTTTACAATCACCGCATGCTCTTACTCGGCTCCTTGGTTTCCAGCTGAAATATGAGGTGCAGTTAGGAACCTTCTTTGTCACATTACTATTATTTTTTTTTTTTTAGCATTACTTGCATATTATGTATGCTGTTAGAATTCTACTCAATGCAGTCTGAGTAAAGCAGTTAGTGATGACCACAATCTGCCTGTCATGCCCATCATGAACTTCAGCCCGTGGGAGCAATGTGGGCACATTGAAGATGTGAGATGCTCAGGCATGCAGCTGTATGATACTAAGTAGCTAGTGCATTAGCTACCCTGCCTATTATCATAAGGCCAACTCCAAATGGCAGATCATGTGATTGCTGCTGCATACCTACAGTAAGCAAACATGGATTCATTACCGTTAAACTAACTTTTTAGAATGGCTAAGATGCATGCTCCAAGTGATCTTTGGACTTGGTGGTCCGTGTCACAACCAGATGTCTTTTGGTGGGATTTTCATGTCAATGTCTAGTATTTACAGAGTAAAGTACAATAAAGTAAAAATATTGGTAACAGTTGTTCCATAAGTTAAAAATGCCTTGTTAATGAGATGTCCATGGAGAAAGGTGAACAGGAAGGTCGCAAATGGACGGAGTAAGAGCTTTGTGCTGTCAGGCATTTCATTTACTCTTGTTCTAGACGCTAATGTGAGTCTGGCATAACATTAACTTGGAGCACCCAATAAAGCGGTCATTGAGTGTATGTGCTGAAGCATTTTACACTTTCACAAAGATGCAACTTCTGTTCAGTCCCACTATACTTTGCATGCATTTTAAGTGAGACATGTAAGATGTTAAGGCCCTTGAATATCCCTCTTCCTGTCCTCTGGAGATGGTGGTTTACTGCATCTACAGTGCTTAGCACATGGATGTTTAAGGTAACATTTTTGTTTATTCGTGTACATTGGATGGCAGGGATAGAAAAAAACAAAACAAAAAATGGTTGTACTGGAAGACTACCCAGATACAGCAGAGTGAGTAACTGCCTCCAAGTTCGTAAGTCCTTGGTATCTCCACTGGGTTTACTCAGTCTTTTGGGCTGTCTTTAACTGACCCTTTAAAAGGTTTTAGATTATAGGTTTTGATTGATTTACAAGTAAATGTTTGTACTTAAACTTTACTTCTCAAATGCTTAAGTCGTTCAGTGTCTGGAGTGAGAGATTTAGAAATCCTGGTTTAAATTGCCAGTTTCCACTCCACTCATGTTTCATCTAGGGCTGCATAAAATCATTACAGACGCTCCTCTACTTACGAACGAGATACATTCCGAATGGCCGTTTGCAACTTGAAATGTTCGTAAGTCGTTAGTCACCATCATTTTAGGGCATACGCAGGTACAAAGAACTAGGATGCCGGGAGTACGCATGCTACGCTGCTGCGTGACGGGAGTAGCGGCCAGAAGTCGTATTGGGCGGAACTGGATCGCAGAAAAAAATTTGTTGGGGACAAGAAATGGGAGCTTAGTGAACACAATTTGGACTTAAAGATCCTCTTCGTTCGTAAGTCAAAGTTCGTAAGTTGAACGTTCGTAAGTAGAGGAGTGTCTGTACTTTTACCTGCTCACTTCATTAAATCAATTAACTAATCCATGAAACAAAAGCGGTATGTAAAGCAATTTTAATAAACTTCATACAGTGCGGTGAACCTCTATTTGATCTGACAGTGGTATAGAAAGAAAGATCTACTGTCTTCGCCATAATTAGCTTGCTAACAATTGCGTATACACAAGTATACCACAGTATATAGTATTTTAACGGTATGTTCAAAAACAATCCTCTTGATACTTTTTGTCAGCTGTTTTTACTATTGATTTACCAACATCCATGATTAGTTCTTGCAGCCGTCGTTTGAGCCCTCCAAAGTTTATCCCATTCTGTAAATGTGAAGTTTTCTATACGGCAGTCACTTGATGTATCTACCATCTGTACCATTGGATTTCAAGTAAAGGCCAATTTTAAGATGAGTGATAAGGATGCTATGAAATGTGGAGATAAAAACATGAAATCTAATACTTTTTTTAAAAATCCATTGTCAAAGATAAACACCACAAATAAATTGATTTAATAGTCCCCATCCATCTTCTCACCACTTTTGATGAGGCTGCACTGCAGACAAGGCTGACTTCCACAGTGGACAGGATGCTGGTCTGTTACAGGGCACATGCATAACATTAATGCATACTTCATGGGCAGTGGTGCACAGAAAGATTCGAACCCGTTCCCTGGAGATATTAGAACATAAGAAATTTACAAATGAGAGGAGGCCATTCGGCCCATCGATAGTTTGGGGAGAACCTAACTAATAGCTCAGAGTTGTTAAAATCTTATCTCAGATTTAAAGGAACCCAGGGGTTGGATGACTGCTACCCACTGAACCACCCTCTAACAGTCACCTTTTTCCAGTTTCTTATGATCTGGTAGTCTCTGGATGGCTTTGAATATAAAGGTATATTGTCTGTTGGCAGTATTATGAAGCATGTTATTCCTTTAGTTTAGAAAATGTATATACCGTCTCAGTCACAGTAGTTTTAATGCATGGTTTATGCAACCAAGATCCATGTCTTGAGGACTTCTGGAAAGAATTCACTTTTTGAATTCACAAGAATTCAAGTATTTCATTGCCGCATAGTGTCCTATTTTTGCTTTTGGCTTTTTTTATTTTTAAGTAGTTTTCTGTATTAATTTATGGCCAGTGAATTGTATATCCCATTCCCTAAAGGCATTGAAGACCCTGCTGATGTCTTACCTGCCTTTTTGGCATCACCTCTACCTAAATTTTTTATATGAAGAAAAGTCTAGTAAATCACTGCTAAAATGTGACGCAGTGCTGTGTTCTTGCTAGGCGAGTTACATTCATCTTGACTGTAATGAGTTGCATGCACGGTAGGTTTTCAATATGCAGAGAAGGATCAACTTTCTTTAATTTCTAACCTCTTAAGTTTGAGATGTCAGTTCTGCTCCTCTGTTTTGGGCTCACTATGATCAAAATTTAAGGGCTTGGACTAGGGCTGCAACTATTTACATATTTTTCTATTCACATTTGGCTTTTTTTTTTTGTACCCACCATTTTTGTATGTTCACCCACTGGTGTTTGTGTGTGACTGGTGCTGCATTGCAGTCAATCTGAACTGCACATGAATTTCAGGGGGTTACAGTAATAGCACTAGCTTGGACTTAAGTGCTGTAACTGGTCTCCCACCTTCCTGTAACTGAACAGTACTTGCATTACACTTAATGCCGTCATTTCAATGTGCTTACTAGCCTTGGAACAGAATCATATTTCCATAATATCTTTCCCATTTCTTGTCTACATATGGGAATATTGATACATAAAGTGAACTAGTTTTTATTGTGCTGCGCAAGTGAGTGCTACAATTGTGAATATTTAGTTTTCACACTTGTAGTTGTCACTAGGGCTGGGTAATATATCGGTAATCTGTGACATCAGATAAGTAACCCGATGACTAATCGGTGATTCTTTGTCAGGGGAGTGGGCTTAAGGACAATTTTATTTTCCCCCTTTTCATGCATTATGGTCCGTGCACAGGGTGAGTGACTGACTGAATTTCATCTGGGTTGTCAGGCAGACTGTGTGTGCAGTTTTTTAAATATGTCTGGCGGACATTATGTCCAACGGCGCACACCAATCGCGCATGTGCAAGGAAATTGACTAGGTATTTCTAGTATGCAGCAGCACTGACTTTCACCGAACAGGGGTCAACAAAGAGAGCATAAGAATAGTTTGCCTTGGCATTTCTAACATGGATGGAAGTATGAAATCTTTCTTTTAAAACCTCTAATTCATTGTTTGGTGTTTTGGACCTTGTGCAAATCGAGCAGATTCTTCTGACGTGTCTCATTCTTTGGCATTAAAAGCCCAAAAATTTTGTAAGTTGTTTCTGGACACGTCTGACCCTTGATACGTACCTGAAATGTGCCTATTTCTTCAAAGTGGTACACTTTTTTGGAAGAAGATTGGTGTTTCTAGAATTAACATTTAATTGGCGCCGTTGACCATTAGTTCTTATACCTTGAAGGGTATCTTTTTTTTTTTTTTTTTTTTTATTCTCATTTTAATCCCAGAGACGTTTAGTCTGTAGTGTGGTTTTCAGAATGATTTAATTGCAGTAACTTAAACTGATTATTTGTGGTGTAAATGGCTATTGAGCAAATAACTTGATTACATGCCTTGAATTCCTCCCCCCCTTTCCAATTTATGCTAATTGATACCGTTCTTCATTTGACATGATTGCAGTCTAGATGGTCTTATAACCCTTGTTCCCTGTGTGGAATGGCTTGCAAGATTCATGGGTAGCATCATTAATGTGTGGTTAGGTGATTAAAAATCTGCCAAATGCTCGACACAAAGTTTCACCAGCTGTTACCTGCAATACTGTCCAGTCAGGGCTTTGGTTGCCGACTTCCACTTTAAACGGTGCATGCTGGTTGCATAGCAACAATCCCAGCAGCTTTTTTTTCCCTTTCTCCTGTGGACCAGTGTTACAAGAGTAATGTGTGTCTTTGGATCCTGTGTGTGTGCGTGTGTTGCGTTTTGTAAAGTCGCTCTGCGATGATACGTTTGTGTGCAGGTCAGACACTTAATCTTTCACATCTCTTGATACCTTCACCTTCCCCAGTCTTAACCTGCAGACATTTACGGCAGTGTCTGTGTTGGTGACAGTCTGACGTTGCTGGCAGGACTAATCACCAGGGACCACTGCATCTGCCTGCAGGATATGAAATGGAGCTGCATTATACCTGGTCCTGAAGCAGCCCTTCTTGCCTGCAGAGTGTGTGCGTGTTTTTGTGCACAAGGATCCGGCAAGCTGTTTTGGAACATTTATAACATTGCATCCATCTATCCATCCATCCTCTGCAACCACTTGCCTTGTTCAGGGTCGCAGGGGGTCTGGAGCCTATCACAGGGCACACTCCTGCACCACTCTACACATGCACACCTATGGGCAATTTGGCAACTCCTGAGTGCAGAGTGATTTATATATCAGAAGTCAGTGGGCACACAAGGGTCGGAGGTAGAAAACGTGTTAACCACAGCATGTTTTTTGGGCTCTCGGGGGGTGGGGGGGACTGAGTACCTGGAGGAAACCCCACAACGACACGGGGAGAACATGCAAACTCCACACACTTGGAACCTAGGTGGAGACTTGAACCCTAGGTGGAGACTTGAACCCTGGTCCCAGAAGTGCGAGGTGACAGTGCTAACCACTGCACCACTGTGCTGCCCTGTGTGTGATAAAATAATCTTAAGAACAAAATAGCCAAGGCAGACCACTTGTTTTTGTTTTTTGCTCTTTTATGTGGCAGAGTTTTCTCCGTTTCCTCCTGTTTATCTGTGTGTGGGTTGGAACATGCCCAGCTGACAAACGGTGCCATTTTCAGAGGCCATGCCCATGGTGTTTTGGGATCCTGTCGTGGGTAACCCCTCCATGCTTCTGATGAGCTAGCTTTATGGGGTCACGTGAAGATGTAACGAGGATGGCTGTGCCAGGGGGAGCTGCTACCTTTTATTTCTGTTTTTTATTGTTAGAACCATCCTGGTTGCATGAAATAACACCAGGGAGGCATTAAAGGATTCCATTTATGGATGTAAAGATGCCAAATGACCGAGAACTGAAGTGAAAGTAACTGTGTCTCCTAATCTTGTTTTAATATATATGTTATGTCATGCCTCTTGAAGAAAATTTAATGCCGCTGAGACTTCTGGAGTATTTAAGGCCGCTATAAAACACAAACCTGTCACCAGCAAGCTGTCAAATAGTGTTTCTCAGCCTTGGTCCTTGATCTCTCACTGTAAAAATCTTGCCTTTTTGATTAGTTTGCTGGCAGGTGAATGAGAGATGGTTCCCATGCCCTAATTATAGAGGCAGAGAGGCATTTGTTCTGTCAGAAACAAGTACTGGTGGAGTGCTGACACTCCCTTTCCTTAAGAGGTTCCCAAGAATAGAATTACTGTTAGTTGTCCATGTCTGGCCTCATTCAAGTATAACAAACAAATGCACCATTTACATGTTCTCTAGCATTTTCTTGTTTACATTAAAATGCTCTTCTTGGGTCTTGCTAACTGAAGTATGCAGTATTGCACTTGATCGTATAGATGGCCTTGTGCTTGGTTTATCAACCATCAGTCCGCGGAACTGTGGCAAGGAATGCTGTTCGCTCCATGATGAGTCACCGCACAGATGCAAACCCGATTGCCACCCAGGTAAAATTTGCAATATATGGCGATAGAGCCTGCCTGTGTATAGTTGGAGGTTGGAACGGCCGAGAAACCCTGTTCTAGGGCGAGAACTCTGAGGTGGATAAGTAAAGATTCAGGCTGAATGACTAATACAAACTTGTTAGTACTGAAGGCCGTGTGTGTGTCTTAAAACAGATTTCAGTGGCTAAAAACTTGTCAAGTAGCATTTCCAGATGTCTGACCTGACTCATGGATTTGAACACACTAACATATTGAACACGTTTTTTACCAATATAGCCTCTTTCTTTGAGCCAATTAAATGAAATTTGGCATGCTGCAATGAACAGCAATTTCATCTAACTGTATATTGGAAACAAGGCACAGATTTCAGCCACACAAAGTGTTTGGCAGCAGGGTAGCTCTGTCCTCAGGGAAACCTGCTTGTTAACATGAAAAGCTGCCTTCAGCCTGTGGCTAACTAGTAGATAACTAGAGAAACAGTTTCTGCCCGTGTAAGGTGCTGGAGTGGGAGTAGCCATACATCAGACATTTTTCTATCTTCCTCATGATATTTTTCTTGGGGGGGGGGCAGCAGGGGATGCCTACTAGAGCAGCTCTCTGATCATATTTTAACTACATGTGAAACTCCCAAGTAATTTGACTCTTGGCAGTAAGATTTAACTTGAGCCACTTTGCAGCTTCTTGAAAACAGGATTTATTCTTCTCATGGACTGTACTAGTCCTGCAGGCCTTTTCTATCTGATCACTCAACAAATAAACATTGACTGGACACTTAACTGTGACTTAGTCGTGTTTTGTGATTTGGAAAGTGCTCCCATAGCGACTGCAAATTAATAGTTTTGGTTGAAAAGTGAAATGTATAGTGCTAAAAATCTATTTTTCAGCCTTAACATGCTTGGGTTTCCTTTCATTGTTTTCTCCTCAATCCGAAACTTGAGCATTCCTATGAGAATGTTCCTGAGCCAAAATGAGTAGAGTGTGCAGCACCACCTGTGACCATCTGCATCCACGTACAAATGTAGTACCAATACAAGATACATGCATGTCGGAAAGAAGAGCATGAGCTTGGCTTTAAAAAGAAACCTTTTCAGACAACAAATTCTATGTATCTACAGATAGGATGGATCTGGTTTATGATACTATTAAAAAAGGTTGAAATTACTTGTATAGGGCAAGAAGTTGTTTTAAAGGGTTAGTAAAGACCAGTTTTATTTTAGTGATATGTAATATAGTTTAAGCTTTCTCTTAATTTTTGGGCAGTCGGTTGTTTAAACACCTTCAATATTGTGTACAGTGAGTGGTTGAGTTTGGTAGGATTTAATGTTTAGTGCAGGGATTTGTAAGTATTTTAACCCTGGTATTTTCAATGCAGTAATACTTTAGGCTCCTAATCTAATATGGATGGCCTTGGGAATTTACATTGTGTTGGTCCTAAAATGTCTTGTAATTACATTTAATAAATATCCAGAGGAAAAGAATGAATTGGCTGCAAACAGATAAATGAGGCTGGGAAAGATTAATTGCCACAGAGCCCAAAAACCAAATTTCAATTAGTTTAGATGGTATAAACATGGTTCTGCCTGCTGTCAGACAGCCAACAATCTCAAAATATGCATTAAATATATCTAGTTTCTCAGACTCTGAGGCATCACTCAAAAACATGTGCTTGGGTAAATACTAAATATTTGCCTGTCAGTGTATGACAATTTCCTCAGATGTTTAAGCAACCTTTGCTCCCTTGTTAATTAGGCTGTTTTCTAATGTGTAATTATTTTTCTTTTCACCGATGTCGGTGAAGATATGCCAAGCATGTATCCTTCAGGGTTGGATTTTAGTGTATTCTGATGTTTTGGTTCTCACCTTTAGCAGCTGCCTTCTTTAGCACCTGGAATGGAATGAACTGCCTTAAAAAGGTTGCTGAAATCCAAATTACATTCTGCTGTTCCAAAACCATTTGAATTCGTTTATAATTATGTCCAATCTGCTGGTAACTTGTTTTTCATTTATAATTAACAACAATGATTTTGAATGATTTTAAAGTTAGGATATTTTATTCAAAATATCCTGTTTTCCACAGATGCACTCCATACAGTTACAACTTGCGCATTTGGAGAAACAAAGTTAAGCAACCTGAAAAAATATTGCTTTATGAAGGTCCTGTGCTTGCAAAACTTGTAAAGGTTCGGAACAACCAAACAAAAAAGTCAAACAAAAAAAATCGGTGACTAAATTGTGAATCTAGGTAATGTTTTATAGGTTGATAGTAAGAGAAGTTTTCTGGTTGTAAGTCACAATCAATTAAATCATTATATACTGTGTTCAGAACAAATTTAATGTGCTATATTTATGTATTTTGTGAGCACATTGTGTGTTGAAGTGAGCCAGACTATAATGGGGAAAAAGCTCACATTGAGAGATTTAAAATTTTTGTGTTAAGTATTGTGGTATTTATAAAACAAAATTAAATGCACCCAAAAAAACCATGGCCCAAAGGATCATATTTACCAGTAATCTCTCAAATAAGTTGTTGCTGTGAGATGTAACAGGAAGAAGCTTCCAGATCACTTGCTTTTGCCCGGTATGATCTCTATGGAATCCAGAATATTCTATACAGCAGAACAGTAATGTATTTTGGTGACCACCTCTTGTTCCCTTTTCTCTTCATCATTTTTTTTTTTTTTGTTAAATTTCTTAGAAATGCGTCATACTGGGTTTGACAGAAAACAACATGAAAATGATTGGCTTGAAATGCGCCGGCAATAGTAGTAGTGGTAAACTTTGCACTTTTGTTAAAATGTGTTGCATAATCTTTTAAGGGAACTTAGCATCAAATTGCAGAGCATGTTTTAGTTTTGTTTTTTCTTTTGATTAGAAATGTTTTGGTGTAACTTACTGTCTGAACCTAGCTGTTACGGTTTTTCCGTTGCATGTGCATATTGTGTGGTGCCGATATTACAATCGAACATCAGGCAGGCCTACTATTGAGGGCGACATGGTGGCACAGCGGGGAGTAAACTTTAAACTGACTTCAGTGTGTGGTGTTTGCATGTCCTCCCCTCCCCCCGCCACAGTCCAAAAACACGTAACAAGTGAACTGGAGTGCCTAAATTGAATGTCAGTCAGTGGCTGGCATGTGCGTGTGTGCACATGCACTTGATATAGAGAGAGTTGGAAGAGAATGTAACTCTTAGCTAATCGGGAGGAATTTGAATGTTTTGGTACCTGCATATTTGAGCTGGGCGTTGTGGCCCAAAAATGTTATCACGATAATGTTCATATCGGTCATTATCAATATCACGATAAAAGTTGTCGTCATTTCTGTTTTTACTCCTGATTTTTTAAAATTTTAACAAACTAGTTGGTTGGACAAGTTTGTAACTGATTATCTTCAGAACGTAACAAACGCTTGCCAAACAGTAGTGATGGCCAAAATGACATTTCCGGAACAATTTGCTGTATATCCTAACCTCACTAGATGGAGCGCTCTGCTCAGAAAAGCACTCAAATCATACCCAAAAGCGCCACGTGTACCTAACACAGTTACGCATTTCACAAGTCAGAGAGATGAGCAGGTTGTTAGTCATTGGAACACTGCTGCTGGCATTCTTCCTATCTTAATTCTCTGTGGATTATTACTGCTAGATTTCTCATGGATTGAATTTTACTGTGGATTATTTCTTTGGATTTTGCTGGATTACCCTTATTTAACGGGTTGCTTTGGACTTGCTTGCTCTCCTGTTGAGTTTCCCTGTTTTGTTTTTAATGGTTTTGTCTGTTGTCTGTGTACCTGCCCTATTGCATTCTGGTTTGTGTTCAATAAATCCCCTGTTTTTAAAGCTGTGTTTGCACTTGTGCTGCATTGGCAGTCCTGACAAGTAGTCACAAAGTAACCTCATTTTGTGATACAAAGGGTGTGGCCAGTGGCATGTTATGTCTCAAATTATATCAAGACTTTCGAGCATTTGGTATAACGATATCGTGAAATTATTTTGCGATAATTAATCGTCATTTTATCATCCAGCTCTACTGCATATGCCATAATGTGCATAAGCATTTAGATTCTTCCATAGTTGTAATTAAAGGGATTAAACAGATTTCCAGAAATTACCATGACCTTGTGTTTTGAAACTGCTTGTCGCTTATTCTAGATCAAACCATTTCATTCAGTACTGTAAAATCCCATTATAGCGGACTCGCTTATAACGGAGTATCGTCTAATGGACGAGGTCCACTGGTCCTGGCCGTGCGCCTTTACGAACATGCAGAAAAAGCATCGGATATAGCGGACTCGCATATAATGGAATTTCACTTATAACGGACAATTTGGTCCCCAGGCCCACTTTTAGCTGTAGTTTTGTTCGGCTATAACGGACATGCAGGCTCCGCCTACAAGAGGCGTGGCGTGCCGGTGATATCCAGCACAGATACGTAGTCGGGGTTTATTAATAGTCACGCATCTGGTCAGGTAACGTTAGATTACTACATGTACAGTATAATAATCTATACAAGTGTATCCTCTTGGGTGTGGCATGAGTAAATGGTGTCCTGTAGTTGTGTTCTGGGCAGACAGCAACTCTGGATATAACGGAATGTTTTGCCAGGTCCCTTGAAGTCCATTATAACGGGACTTTACTGTAGTTTATGGTTGGTATCAGCAACAGAACTACTGACGTTCCCTGGGGACCTTTTAGGAATCAACTTTCACTTGCTGAAATAAATAGCCTATGAAATTAAAGCAGATGGTCAGAGTAGTGTAACAAAATTGTAAAAGTGACACACACCCACA
>JAODLD010000002.1:7439984-7457049 GCA_026781065.1 Mormyrops boulengeri
CCCCCGCCCCCCCCCCCCCCCCCGCCCCCCCCCCCCCCCCCCCCCCCCCCGCCCTGTCATTCTGTAAATTAAGTCTTAATCCAAAGACACTTCTTTCTTTCTCTCTCTCTCTCTCTCTCGCGCTTCTGGAAAAATTCTGTGCAGATTTTGTTTTTATATCTCCCCCTAGAGGCCACTTTTTGTCGTCTGTTTGCATTGACGGTTGCTTCCTAGAGCATGTTGGTATTTTTTTTTTTTTCTCTATCAAACATGTATTACAATATTCCATTACTGTCCATATGGTTTAAATGTAAAGTTATTAGTGTAGTCTGTGCTCTCCTCCCCCGTTCATTTTAACTGTAATTTAAAAGTATATATGATCAGTTGTGAAGCCTACATCCTCATCCTGAAGCTGCTTTAATTTAATGATAGACACCGTTCCGTTTGGCACAACGTGATGGCTCGTCATTCTGGATGAGTCACCTGTACTGCTGGTGCTTCTGGGAAACTGAAACAGAATCTCTAGTCAGTAATATATATAGTTTTTATATATAAAATTCAACATTGCCTTGCAGTGTTGGATTAATGTGTTTAAATGGTTTTTCCCCCCTTTGAAGTACAAGACATGGAACTTTTTTTCCTTTTTTTTTTTTTATTGGAGGTAGCCTGTGAGAATGTGTTCAAGTGGTGCTACGTCATGACACCCCTAAATTAGAGAGATTCTCTAATGGAGATTGTTCAGTTATTTAACTCAAGGGTGTCGTTCCTGTCTGCCCCTCAGGTACTGTCTGCGGCATGGAAAATTCACTGAGCCGTGACTCTTAATTTCAGTACTACTTGTTTCAGATTTTTAGCATTTATCTAGGTATACTGGCAAATTCATGGGGTTGTATTTGTAGAGAAGAGGGAGACACCTTGTTTACTGGTTTTAAATTGAGCCAGCGTGAAGATTTCTTGTAGCTGATATTTGGATCAGTGGTTTCATAAATAGTATTTTGCTCCCACTGCTAGAGAGCTACGACATTTTGGCAGAATTAATACTGTGGCATATTGGTCATTAACCTTTCCCAGAAAAAGTGCTAAGCTTTTGGATTTAAGAGGTGATGGAATTAGTTCTAAACCTGGAAGGCTGCATATTGGTTGGAGAGGTTCTAAATATCCTTGTTAAGTGTCATTTGTCAGCAGTGCAAGTAAGACTTGGGCACTGAATTTGCCTGCGAATACTGCATCGTCTGATCAGATTATAACAAACACTGCCCAGTTTAAAGATATTAAATTCAGTTTTCTTTTACCGTGTGTAAAGATTAAAGTATTACCTCTTGTGGTTGGCTGACTCCTCTTCATAATTAGGTTATTTTTGTTACCATATACATTTCTAAGTGACATGGCATGTCTTCAGTTTTCCTTCTTGATACCAACAAATGTGTATTCATATTATAAAAATAAATGTGTGAATATTAATTCACACCTGTTAACTTAATCTGAATCTTCCCGAGCTGTAGAAGATGGCCTGTATTCAGCTGCATCGTACATCTGCTTCCAAAACGTATGTTCAAAGCCAACAAGTTGGTTTTTAATATATACTGGAAAAATAACAAACCAACACTATTTGGAATGGCTAAATGGGCAACCATGATCTGCAAGAATAAATAATAGTTCATACTTCACACTCTTTATAAGGCAGTTGCTGGCACTTACACTGCCCGTACCCGTTAATTATGACGAGGGCACCCTCCTCGTGGCTGGGCTCATATTCATTATAGGGCACCTGGGTAGCCAGGTCTGCCATTGGCTGTCGTGTCTGAGTCCTCATCTGTCGGCGATTCTGAATCGCTGAGCAATGTCGGATTCGTCTCAGTGTTGGGGGGCAACACTTTCTGGAGATGTATACCACAAAAATGATGAGAAAGAATGAAAACAACAGGGCCATAGTTCCAATAAGGACCCTCTGGGTGAGAACTGTGTTGTCGATCTCTGAGAAGTCGTCTGTCACAGCCGCCCACCCCACTGTGGTTGTGGTGGTGGTCGCAATGACAGTCTTGGGTGGTTGGGTGGCAGTGGTGGTAGTAGCAACTGTAGTAAAGCTTCCAAAATCCTCTGCATAGAAGTCCTGCGTGGGTGTCTGCATAATTCCAAATAGGGAGCTGGTGGCTTCCTGGGGTGACGAGACCTCAGGAGAGCGGCTGGTCGGCAGGAATGGTGCCGAGAAATTTTGACAAAGCTGAAACCCATAAACCGCATCCAGTATTTCCTCACCCTGCGCGTACTCTGGGCTGTGGCACAATATAGAGTGTTCCCACCTTCCCTTAAAGATGCTCAGCCAAGTAGCCAGTGAGCAGATCCGTTTGGTACATTCCCAGAGGTTGCTGGAAAGCCCAATAGTTCCCAGTGAGTGCCACATATCCAAGGTCTGGCTGTCGAGGCTTGTTAGTTTGTTGTTATCCAGCAGCAAGATCTTAAGATTGGGTAGAGTCTCAAACACGTCAGAAGTCAGAGTGCGAATCTCATTTCCAGTGAGATCCAGCTTCTCTAAAGTGGTCCAGGTCCACTCCATCCCACATGTTAAGTTGTTGATTTTGTTCCACTGAAGGTAGAGGACTTGAAGGGCAACCAGGCGGGGGAAGTGTGCCAAGTTGATCTTGGTCAACTGATTGTGCTCCAGATGGAGTTCCCGCAACTTAATCAGGCCTGCAAAGCCATTGCGAGCCAGACTTCTTAACCTGTTGTTGCTAAGGCCCAAATACTCCAAGCTGCGGCAGTCCCAGAAGGCCCGTACGGGGGTTGTTCGCAGGGAGTTGGAGCGCAGGTGCAGTATCTGGAGCTTGCGCAGGCCATGGAATAGCTCTGGCTCAAGAGCGGTCATCTGGTTGAAGGAAAGGTCCAGGATCTGGAGATTAATGAGGTGGATGAAGGTCGTGTTGGGCAACTTGGTGATGCGGTTGGAGCTCAAGTTGAGGTCCTTAAGCTTGTATAGCCCCTGAAATGCATCCTCCCGCACGGTGCTTATTTGGTTATGGTCCAGGTGGAGCCACGTGAGCTGGCTGAAGCCATAGAATTGATCAGCGCTTAGTTCTGTAATGCTGTTGTGCCGCAGTGAGAGCCCCAAAGCCCCCCTTTCCACACCATCTGGGGGGGCCAGGAGCCCCTGTGTGTCGCAGTAAAACTGCAGGTCCTCACAGCGGCATTTCTGGGGGCAGGTTGTGCATGACACAGGGCTGAGGCACAGCAGCATGCTGATCGCAAAGAGTGCCGCTGGTGCTGGTCCTACGAGTAGCCACCTTGAATGGAAACCTGGGTGGGTTTAAACACAACAAAATAAACTGGGTGGGAGGAGATTCCTGCTGGGAACGATCCCTATGGAATATTAAAACTGTAATTACGGTCGCTGTCTGTCAAATCTGTGACCCATGTATTTCTGTATGCGCAGACACCAATATACACATTTTGTGTTTGAATGAATACCCCATGTAATATACAAGTCCCCCATGTCTTTGAAGGGAGCATTCATTCCGGCTTTTTATCTAATCCTACACTGGTCTTTCTAAATTCAGTTTGTGGATTCAACAGATTATGTTTAGTTTAGACTAAATTGTTCGTAAGCCCTTGTTCTCAACCTGTTTTTTGTTTTTTTTTTTTGAACATTGTGGAATACACCGCGTACACACACCCAGAATTAAGCGTGTCCTTGGGATGCGTTGCTGTGAATTTATCACGTCGATCCTGATGCTATTTAAAATTTAAATGCAGTGTACATCTCTCTATAGCTGAGGATTTTTTTACATAGTACACAGATTAGGGTTTATTTCTGTGGCTCTGGATGAAGCAAACACATTTAAAATGAATAAATTAATGGTTGGAGCTCTTGAGGTGTTATCTTTAGTCCACTCTTGCACTCTGTTTTCTATTCAGGTCCAGACCTAGCATATAAAAGAGCTAACTTACCCATTCTTTTCTGCACATCGGAGGCTGCATTCAACTGTTTTTCTCCGCAGACTCTTTGAGCAGCCAGATGGAAAAAAAATCAAATGAACAAAAACCCTTTTGATAAAACACAAAAGGAATCGTGATCTTATATAAAGCAAAGCTGGATCTCCACAAATGCGACAAAAGGAGCAATTCCATGACTAGAATTTTAATCTTATATTTTTAATCCGGTTTCTTTTGAGAAATTAGGAAAATAGATCCCCCCCCCCCCTTCAGTCTATAAGTTGATCTGAATCCATCACAATCCTTGTGCGTTTTTGGTTTTTCGTCCCTCTCCTTTGCTACTGCAATGATGTCAGCTCAATTGGTTAATTGAAGATCAAGCAGTCGCCTTTCATGACTGGGGGTCTGCCTTCCCATAACTTGTTGATGGCAGTCAGAGACCCTTCTCGCAAATCTTGCTCCTTGTCGCTCCGTCAGCTGTGTCTGTATTGAGTTCTCAACACAGAGGATAGTTGCTGGTCAAAAAAAGGATAAGGAAAGAATCAGACAGGCTGTTCGCTGCTTTTGTTGCAGGCACGCACTGCTACAGAGTGGTGGCAGGCTGGCGTCGATCAGTGATGCAGTTTCTCTCTCTCTCTCTCTCTTTCGTGTGCTCTACCCCAGTCTCCCTCCCATTTGCGCGTTCTCGCCCATTCTCGTCTGCTCTCTTGCTATTGCGTGGTCTCCCCTGCTCTCTCCTGCTCGCTCTCGCTGCATCGCTCGTCCTCCTGCTCTCTCCCTCGCCCCCTCTTTCCCTGTAGCTTTCTCACCCGCTCTCCCTCCCTTTCTCTCTTCCTCTTGCTCTGTAATGCGCCGGCTTGTTAGCTTACTTTATGCCGTGCACTCTTGCTCACTCCTACTTGCTTGTTTGATGACCTCCTCTCTTTTCTTCCTCCCTGGTTTCGCTGCCCCATCAGAATGTTGATAAATGCCGCAGCTTGCTTTCTAAATTTGGCGATCTCTGTACATTTTGTTCATATGGAAAATAGGATTTGGGATGTTATCATATGCACTGTGTACAGATAAATATGGGTGGTTTGTTCCTTTGTAGTTAGTTTCTGGTGAATGTCACACTTTTTGTAATTCAGTTAAATGATAGGTAACCTTTTTTTGCAGTCAGTTATATGGAGGTATATAGTAGATAAAGCCTTATGGGAGTTGGAGCCCTTGATCCTGAATTTTTGTGAAATGCACCATTTTTGCTTAATTTGAGCCTTTGAAATTCAGACAAATAGACTAACACGCATTTGTATTGCATAAAGGCATAAAGTGATTGTCTTGATAAAGCTACTTCCTAATGTGGTTGCAGTCTTTCTAGAACTAGACACGCAGTGTATGCCTTTGGATTTAAAGTGTTCAATGTTCAGTGACGTGAAATGACACTTGACAGCTTTCTATTCAGGTTTTTTTTTTTTATGTTATGGAGTTAAATTTCTTTAATTTGAACAGTTTTCCAGCCTGTATGTATGCTTTACCATCAAGTCAGGCAAAAATGGCTGAAATGTGTGTAGGTGATGCTAGAATCTTTGGAGTAGGTAATAATCCCTGTGCATATTGGCATGATGCATAATATGACCCTTCTGTATAAATTCAGATGTTTCAATATTCTGATAATATGGGCTGTGAGTAATATCAATTGAAGTAAAGTATTGCACTGTTACAATAAGCTTCTGCAAAACAAAAAACTTCATATTTCATATGCTCAAAAGAAAATTGTATTGCGGGCGCCATGAATGGAGAGCTGTCCCAGTTCTGCTTGTATTCAATGGCATTACTTTTCTATTTTCCCAGTTTGCAGGTGCTTACCTTTCATGGTACAGCAGTACCCCTGTTGATTTCTTGGTGATATACAATGTGTCTGTTGTGGGTAATTTTAGAATTTTTCTCTTAATTAGATTCCCTACGTACATTAGTGTTTTATAGTTAAGCTTCACATCATGCAACAGTGCAGGTTCCTCTGTTTGTAAACATATCTTTATTTCACTTCTCATTTTGGGCTTTCTGTTTCATTTACATAATTATGGTATTTTGTAAGAACAGGATTTTCTCCTGAGAATGTTTGAACTTTCCCAAATCCCTATATCTACCAGTTGCATCGGAAAATGTAAGCTTCCAAATGCTATTTTTCACTTGTAGGCTGGCAGAAAAGACCGAAGCGATGCTCTGAACACAGCCATTGACAGGATGACTAAGAAGACACGTGATCTACGCAGACAGGTCTGTTTTTCCTTACGATTTATTTCTCCATCCTCCTATGAAGCCAAACTCTCTTCCACTAAAAGGCCCATGTCAGTGGTTAACAGTGTTATATTTAGAACCACATACATGCAACTATCTGAAATGCCGTTTAACATTTAAAAATTAACTCTAAAAATCTAAATCGTAATGTGCATTAATTGGAGGTTTTGCTAATCTGTATTGACAAAAGATCCTCCAGAATTGGAAGCAGGAGTTCATTTCTTAATGATGGCCACGGAAGGGATTGATGCTTCCATTTTCTGTATTAATGGCTTTCAATATAAATGGCTACCCTATGTCTTACATTTCCAAAAGAAGCCATCTATTGCCTGTTACTACATTGTAATGTTAATGTCTCTATAGATTTAATTGATGGAAGTGCCCCCTTCAGAATTATGGCCTAGCAAGCTGACAGATTTTTCAGTTCGATTTTGAATGTAGACTTCCATATTTCTCTAAAAATCACTTTTTGAAAGCATTTTGGATTTTTTAAAGAAAGCTTTGTAAAGTGTATCTATCTGTCTTTACTCATGCTCTTAGCTGCGCAAAGCAGTAATGGACCATGTGTCAGACTCTTTCCTGGAGACCAACGTCCCACTTCTGGTCCTGATTGAAGCGGCCAAGAATGGCAATGAGAAGGAGGTGAAGGAATATGCCCAAGTTTTCCGAGAACATGCCAACAAGCTCATTGAGGTGAGTTACCTTGTGCAACTGATTTTATTTAGAGAGCTAAAGTTCATTGGGAGGTGAGACCCCCCCCTCAGACATTAAATGAATTGGGGATTGGGGTTTTAATCTGCTTGAATACCCTTGAAATACAGGTGGGTCTTGTACTTTCTCAACTAATGTGTGAATAACAGAACAAGGATCTGATCAGGTCCGCAGGGTTTAACAGTGCAAATGTGTGTTCATAAAATCATATAGCCTGTTTATGGCAACAAGGCAGAAATATCTGATCTCCTCTTGTAACATTCCAACATGAAATGTGAGTATTATATCTTGTGATTTAGTAAAATTTCTGTACAAATATATTTGATTTTTCAAACAGTCCAGCTTTACTTCAAATTTAGCAGTTTGCTGTTACATGTAAGCAATGTTATCTGAATGAAATCATGTGCTATTTTGGGCAGGCATACAGTACATGCCAAATGTGTATGGCTGGTCAGTTCTGTGAAACAAATCTTGTACCTTGCCAGGGGAGTCAAACTTCATTGCCAAAGGTTAAGTCTTGTCTCAAGGAAAATGGTTCAATTTCCTCAGCTGTTGGTATCCTATTTCCTGTTGACAATGGAAATATAATGAAATGCTATGTACTGGTCGGGAAATGGCTTAATGTACAGCGTGCTGTCATCGTACATAGTCATGGGGTTGTGGCAGGGTAACTGTAAATTGAGCTTAGGTTCCTCTTCCACCATTGTATTTTTTTTCCTAGACAATGTTCTTCATTTAAAACATTTTGTAGTGGAGTCTTATGGGTCAGCTAGTAACTGACACCGTCGTTAGCCATCCTCATTACTTTTTTCCCCCCATGTCTTTTCCCATGGTCCCAGTAGAAAAATGCCCTTTGTTGACATTTGGGAGTGACCACTCCCCATGGGTGCTTGGCCTTCATTTCAGTGCCAAGACAGGAGTGAAAGCACCAGTTAGAGACTAGAGTGGGACTGGATTAGTCAAAGAGCCCAGAGTTCTGCCCCAGGCAGAAAAATTGGCAGTGGTGTTACAGAATGACACAACAATTGTTGAAAATGCCTCACTGCACTGCATAATTGGAACTGACACCAGATGAAATTGGAACAAGCTAAAAAGATGAAATACAGCTACATAGATGTGATTGTTGCTAAAATAAGAATTAGTGTTTAAATGTATTGCAGTTTTTTTTTCCTGTTTTCAGGGGGTACACATGTGCTATGCTTCTGAAGGACATTCTCTCCTTCATGCATGTACCATATGTCAGTCTTTGTACCTTTATTCATAAATGGGTAGTTTGGGCACCTTGGCAGTAAAGAAAAGCCTGCATGTTTGTAGCAATGCGCTTACTTCGCCATACATGTTGACTCGATGTAGGGATGGCTTGGATTTTTATTACTAATCAGATTTAGTACTTGGGTTGATGGTGCATAAATCATCTTTTGGTAACAAATGGATCCCATTGAAATTATTTAGCATTTTAAGCTTGGGTTTAAAGCCTTGCATAATACATGTGGCTTGAGTGCTGTTGGGTTTTAAAATCTTATTCTGCTGTTTACTTCAGGTTCATCTAATGAAAGGAGTTAATTTAACTGAGATTGTTAAAACCACAAGGATGCTATGTATTTTTTGTGACCTGTATTGTTATTGTGAAGCTTTGGCCTTATTTTTGTTGTAGCACGCATGAAATGCACTGTTGTGTACTTTTTAGGACTTCCATTTCAAAGAGCAAGTTCAGTATTTTTATTTATTTTTTTTTAATTCATAGGGCTCCATTTTGACTGGGGTTTTGTGTGTAATACAAAGGAGAGGAGCCCATGCCTTTTATGCATCCATTTTCCAACTGCTGGTCAGGGTCATGGGGAGCGTTCCATGCTTGCTGGCTGTGATGGCTCTGCCTTCACAGATGCAAACCATCAAACACCTTTTTTTTTTTTTTTTTTTTAAAGTCAGGTTCAGACATTTTTGCAGGATTTTGGAAATTCTGCAAGATGGTGTTGATTGAGGATATGGGGCAAACCTGCGTGTATGAAAGATGACATTACCTACAGGTTCATATGGCCATATTCATTAATGAATATGCTTTTAAAATTCACATTAGATCGAGGTTACATTAGATTGAGTGATTGCTTTTGGAGACAGTATTCAATTTTCAGTAAAATGAAAGAGGTAGAATGGAACTCTAGCCAGGCCCATTTCTTTTGTGTAATATTTATGAAATGTACACCAGGGGCAATGGGAAGTGCTGACTGCCTTAACCCCCCCCCCCCCCCTTGTGTGGTGTATTACTGAAAAACTGCTTCCATGTGATTACTTTCATGGAAATTGCCAGTACAATATTATGTTAAACAGTTGAGCCTTAGCGCATGACGTGAATCTGTAGCTGTTAATTTTTGCCATTAAGTCACTTTGCATATATGTGTAAATTTACTTTGGAACAGCTGATTTTCCTTGGAAAAGTAGGTTGTCTTCGTGACTTTGTACTCTGTAGGCCAGAGTTCGTTACAAGTGCAATATTTTTGTTTTTGCGCTGTGTGTGTGTGTGTGTGTGTGTGTGTGTGTGTGTGTTTGTTTTTTTTTTTTTTTTTTTTTTCCCCTTTTTCCCTTTTTTTGCCAATCTGCTTCTTCCCATGTTTAACCTGGGCATTTTTAAATTTTAATTTGAGAATTTGCAATATGTATTGAGTAATAGTTCACGTGCACGTCACGTATGACCAAAACTGAAGGGTAACTAGTTTTCAGAAAATTAAGCCTTTGGAGTTTACAAGTGATGTTGTGTCGTCATTGCCCATGGTTCCCAGGCATCTGAAATGTCCTGGCAGTGGAAATCTATATGCAAACACATTTGTTTGCAGTATTAAGATTCATTCATATTTTACACATACAATATTTTACACAGTTACTCCTGAATGATTGTGCTTTTTGCTCAGTGCAATACATTTTCAGCGATAAACGGCGCAAAATTTAATTTTGTGCATAGAACACATTTTGACTTATTTACATTTTGTGTTTTGCCAGCATGACTGTTTTAGATAGCAGTTGGTGATCTGTTTTGATTATTATGTTGTGTTAATTAATGCATGTATCTTTGACTAGGAATGTCCATTTGCACTGCTGCTTTCACCAGACAGTCATTTCACTATGTCACCAGAAAATGAGAATTGTGTCCTTATGCAGGATAACATTTGATCGTTGATTAGGTTTTCACACTGGTCATGTATTGAATCTGTCCAGTGGTGTGAAAGGTGTTGATGAATGGTTTTAATCAACATTTGATCAGCCTAAATGTTTTTGTATGAAACGTAAAGTTTTTCCATTTCACTATTCTGTTACGCATTTTGGTTTGTCTTCATGTGAAGCATCTAATTGATTAGTTACTATGCCCAAAAGTGACATTTTCAAAATACTGTCTATGCATCCAAAGGAGTTTAATATTTATACACCGCATTCAAAATTACTATGCAGACACCAGTTTTGGTTTCTTCTAAAAACAGTCAACTCTGTTTAGGTTCCTTTTAATGGTCAACAGTGCCGTTTGAATGTCGTTTTACAGATACCAGCAATACCCGATAAGTTTTTAGATATTCTGAAACGTGCACAAAATAGTCTTTCAAATTACTTTTGGAACAGTAAATGTCATAAATGACTCAGAACAGAAATGTGTTGTATTTGTTGCATAAACATTGTTCTTCAAAAACCTCTTGATCATACATATTTATGTATAAGCCCTTCCTACTTTAACAGCTTTTTACTTATGTCACTTGCCTAATTATTTGGAACGTAGTGTAGTTGGTATATAACCATTCTGTTTTTTTTTTTATTTTTTAAATGAGGAATATTAGTACTGATTCCTTATTGTAAATATGAATGTCATAAGAATAATGTAATAAGGAATATTGAGCTACTTGCTTCACATTTTTTCACTGGGTATCAGCTGTTTTTAATTTTCAGCCATTTGTATGCCTCCTCTCTGAAGTAACCAATGTCAGCACTTCTGACAGTTAAGAACTGTGAGCAATTGGGAAGGAAAGTTTTGAGAATTCAGTATCAAACGGGGCAGCTGTTACAGGTTACTTTTGGGTCCTGATATCTAAGAGAACCCATGCGGGTTTAACTCTTTGATTTTTGGTTTCTGTAGGTTGCCAATCTGGCTTGCTCCATTTCCAATAACGAGGAAGGAGTGAAGCTTGTCCGTATGGCAGCCTCCCAGCTGGAGACCCTCTGTCCCCAGGTACAACAACCACGTTTGTCCTTGTTTGTCACCACATTACTCAAATCATCCAGTCTTGTTTAATCACTCACCCATCCTCTTTTGTCAACATGTGTTTTGCACACAAAAAAATTCCTAGTCGCAGTTGAGAGAAATTACGGCTTTGTAAGGTTTTGATTCAGACGAGATTATCTGCGGCTGATTTTGGATGGTGATTAATTGCTTTTAATCTACAATTATTATAGGTGATTAACGCTGCCCTGGCCCTAGCTGCCAAGCCCAACAGCAAAGTAGCTCAGGACAACATGGATCTTTTCAAAGAGCAATGGGAGAAGCAAGTCCGTGTGCTTACTGACGCTGTGGATGATATAACTTCCATCGATGACTTCCTGTGTGTGTCTGGTAAGTAAGAGCCTGGTATATTGTGATTCATGGGCTTCTAAGGACAAATCTCTTGCTCTTGCCCCAGACAGGAATCCGTTGGTAACGTTATTTCGAGCATCATGCAACATGCAGTCCCACCCTGCGTGAATGTTACAGTAAAGTCTTTTGTATTTCCCTATTCATTTGTATTTTACCTCCTTTCATTAGAGAGAAATGTTTTTGGCCACTGTTCTTAATTTTCCAAAACCAGGGACAAAGTTTAATACGCCATGACGGATAAGGATTTCCAGCTTTAATTCTCAGAGTGACTTGGGTTTTTCCGACAGTACGCGTCCTTGTTTTTAATGTTGTAGGTCAAATACAATCTCTGTCTTTTTACTAGAAAACCACATTCTGGAGGATGTGAACAAGTGTGTGATTGCTCTGCAAGAAAAGGACGTGGATGGGCTGGATCGTACTGCTGGAGCTATTCGGGGCCGTGCTGCTAGGGTGGTTCATGTGGTCACGTCGGAGATGGACAACTATGAACCAGGAGTCTACACTGAAAAAGTTCTTGAGGCCACTAAGCTTCTGACAGACACAGGTATGTCATTTGGCTTTCAGTGTGACTTGTATTCATTATTTCAGTGATTTGTCGCTTTGTCTGTCTGTGTTTTACGTACATATGTATGAGTAAAATTTTCTCAAGTTTTCTCTATTGCATCTAAATGCTTAAACGACTACCTTTACCATTAAGTTCCCTGACTAGGCCGCTGCATTTTTATGTAAGCCCAAAATCCCTCCTTCCTTCGTCCCTCTGCTTTGCAACTGGCTCCCCAGCAAGGATGCCCCCTGGGACCTTGTTCGCTTTGAAATTCCGAATGGGTCTGAGTATTAATGGAAATGTGGACCAAACCATTGCTTCATAGTTTTGGGCACAACTGAAGGCTGCTGGGTCCATTTTCAGAGATGTTTCAAAGCTGCTATAGATCAGAGTAAATGAAGCGGCTTTTCCCCCAAAATAGTGTGCTGGTGTTGTTCTGAATATTGGAGCTCAAGGCTAAAGCCGTCTTCAAAACACCATCATTTACCAAGTATAGCATCTGTATTTTACCAGAAAAAGCTTTTCATATTTTCCCCAACTAGCCTTCTCAAGCGAGTCGTTTATAGGTCAGTCTTTTTCCCATTTCAGTCCTGCTCAAAGGATATTTTGCTCTTTAACCCTGAATATGGTTAAAGCTCAACATGATGTATAATTTTATGTGATTTGAACTGGAATTTAGAGAGATCATTGCAGCCTATATCCAGCTGTGCTATTTGACAAAGTCAAAGCTCGGATATTGTGGTGTAGATGTAATTTGGTATGTATGTATGTAAAAAGCATACATTTCGATTAAATTTGGCAAACAAAAATAACATAACTGTGCTACAAGTGCTAGGCGTTACATTAAACAGACGGCCTTGTGCTAACACGTCTCCTCTCTCTGGTTCGCAGTGATGCCCCGTTTCACGGAGCAGGTAGAGGCTGCGGTGGAGGCCTTAAGTGCGAACCCCACTCAGCCTGTGGACGAGAATGAATTTATCGATGCCTCCCGTCTGGTGTACGACGGTGTCCGTGACATCAGGAAGGCTGTGCTGATGATCAGGGTAAGCCTATGTGAAGTTTCATTAAAGTAGAAAGTTCTCTCTCCAATTGCCTGACCTTTCAGTTTATCCTGGCAAACAGTCTTACCTACACTTTGTGGATGATTTCATTCTGTTCAAGCCTTAGGTGTGTGTTAGTGTGACTTTCATAAAAACCAAAAGCCTTTTTTGGGAAAGACTGTACCAACCAAATTTAGTTATATTATATGACTGGGTTAAGTAAGATGAGCTTTCTTTTACTACAGGTATTATTGCATGGTTCCGTCGTTCTTGCTGACGGTATTCTGAATACTTGTTCTTTAAATATGGATAATTGTGCATATATATGGATTTGTTGGGTGTTCGTTTTAAGTCTTTTGATCCTGATAATCAGTGTTTTAGGGAGAGAAACAGCCACAGCGGCTTGTTTGTTCCTTCAATGAACAAAACTGTAAAAGGGGCATGTGGCATCTTGGCAACATTCAGCTGGAATTTTGCAGACAGAAAACAGTGGCAGTCATTGAGGGAACAGCAAGTGGGTTCTCCTGATGCTTTGCTGCCTGCTGAGCCCCAGTTAGGGGTTACCTTTATTGAAAGTGTTCGCACCGGGAATCACATTTTCTGCAGCACAGTACATGTTGCAGTTTCAGCAAAAATTTACTCGCCTAAATATTTTTGACACTAGTAGATCCTAGTGGATTTCCCCGATTTAAATCGATCCCTTTTTTGCTCTTCATTGTGCATTTTCATTGTCTTTTTAATTGATACACTGTTGCGTGTGTTGTCAGCCTACATTTAGTGTGGTCTTCTGGACAATGCTAAAAAATATTTTTATAAATATTAACTTGAAGAGTAGAATGTGTGAAGACTATGAAGTCCAAATATCAGACTGTACAAAAGGACTTGAGCGTGTAGCTGTGTTTATATGCGCAGTGCACTGTGGTGTCTCAGAGCACCATAGACAAACACTTAATGTGCTACCTGTGAAAGATTGCTCTGCTATGAGTACAAGCTAGCAGAGAAATTTTGATACAGAATATGTAAAGTTCAACTTTAAGTATCAGTCTGAAAATAGTGAGAGGGAGAGAGCAATAGTGAGTCTGTCACTCAAGTGGTTGCTGGACGGAACACATTTTATATATAAAACACTTTCACAAAAGGTACAAATTCATTTTTAGCTGCTTATTCCATGCTGGTGCTAACAGTTGTCACCCACCCAGATTGACCTTCCTTCATGTTTACATACAAAGTGCATCATGTCATTATTTAACACATTTTATAACACGTTGGGTGTACTTCAAGTTAGTACTATTTTGTTCTTTCTCTTGTCACACGTATATCACACTTATGTCACATTAGGGTAATTTTAATGGCGCACACACACAATTTGTCTTAGCATGAAGTTTTACAACTCGGTAATTGTTTATTGCAAATCTATCGGGTGATAGCTAGAAAAGTCTACCGTGGTTCATTGTTCACCTCACCATTATTAGTCCAGATGGAAATTTAAACTATGCAGCTTTTTTGCTAGTGTGTCTGAGATGGAGAGAAGCAAACATGCACATGAAGGTGTCGTGATGGTGATCGCAGAACTTAGAACTTTTCCCTGAAATGGGGTGACCAAAAAATTTCTTTGAATCGATTACTGGAAAGGTAGCTTGAACCCTGGAGAAGGCACGAAAAAGTCATGGCAATTTTTACTTTGGTTTAAAAAAAAAAAAAAAAAAAAAAAGTCTTGTTTGCATTAAGTAATTGATTTCCCTTGTCCTTTTAAAGCAGAGGAGAGTGGAATTTCCTTCCTGGTATAGCCTGTATTCTGTTCAGGTTAATGTAAAACGTTACGCATACATTTTAAAGGTTGAACCCACAGTTGAGGTTATAATGAGCAAGTTATGAAATACCTTAACTGAAAGGCTGCCGTTCCCCACCCAAAAGCAAGGCTACAGATTATTGGCCTACTATGGTGCAACATTTGGCTAAGATGTGTACGCCATACTAGCAGGCAGTACAGGAGTTGTTTCAAATCAGCCAAGCTGTGCACAGTTCTGAGGAAAAGATCTGGCAGGCTCTTAAAAAGCCCCAACCGAGGTCACTCTTCAATCCAAACGGACAAGTGTGTAGCTCTGGCTACTTAAGATGGACAGAGTCTTTAACCTCTATAAGTGGAATGCTCGAGGGCTTTGTCAAACATTCGTATTCTTGTCAGGCAGCTCTGTGTCCACCTCAGGCTTGTCACTGTTACTGACTCCCAGTTGACAAACGAGTTGTATGACGGTCAACCCAAAGTGTAGCTCTTACTTCATTCATTGCTTCATCCTTAAATTTTATTGTAGCAGATTTTACACAAATACAGCACTTGCTTTGTACTCAGTGAAGTTGTACACTCCACCTATGCTGTTGACAGCTGTACCTTAAACAAAAGATCCAACTCTTATCACGCTTCCCTAAACCAGCTTCATAACAGGATAACAATCCTTTGGGGGCTTTTGACGATACGCTGGGGTATTTCTTGCTCTCTTAGGATGGCGCTTGAAATTTTTACATAAGTTTAAGTCCTAGGGGCCCCTCTGAAGGGATTAGCTGACTTTATTCATATTCATTTACTTTATACTTTTGTAAACTGATGTTTAGCCACATTAGTGTTTTTTTTTTTTTTTTTTTTTTTTTTTGTCCTTTAATTTTTTTGTTAGTGTCTAAACCTCTTCATAGCAGTCAGGTACAGGCCCCCTTTTTTTGCTATCATGTTCAAGATGACCAGTTTTACCATTTTGTGAATGAACAAGATATTCTCACTTTGCTTTTGATTCCTTTGATAGCTTAATCCTAAGTAAATGATCCTTTGATGATCCTTTGAAATTTCCCCTTGGAAGTGTGCGATTACAGGTATAACTACAGACGAAGTAGTAATGTGCAAATGCCTGTAAGGTAAATTTGTCGGTACCTCCCTGGTCCCTATATAGCCTAAATGATAGATTATGCCATTTTATATCGGTCTGGCTTGTGAATATTACACAAGAACAAAAAATGGAAATATTTGGGTTTTCCTGTCACTTTTTCCAGTGTATGCAGAGGCAGAAAAGCAGTCATCACGTTCAACTAAATATCATTTTAACTTCAAGTTCTGAATTTATCAAGGATATTTTTGACAAGTTCGGGCTAATTTGTAAAACGCTGTGATTCATGCAAACTTATTGCCAGTAGTTTATGGTATTTATAAAATAGTGCACAGAAACATATATAAGTTTAGGAATCGGATAAATGTCATGTTCTACGCATGTCATAAGAATTCAGCACTATACTTTTAACAGTCTTAAAATGGCACAATTATACTTCATTTGGGGGAGTCCTGTTTTCGGCTTAATGTTCCAAAACTCCATGATTTTATGCAAACTAAAGTGAGTAGGTTCTGTTAATGGCTCATCGGTGTTGTGTATGCCCCCCACCTCACCATCATCAGATACTACCTTTGTTTGAGAAGCATGCTGTTCAACCGTTGCTTGGAGGGTAGCCAGACCCCACCTGTGTTCACCATGTGTATGTAAACAAATGATTACCGATTATTCAGTTTTGTTTTGTGAATTTGCTTACCGTTTTGCCATCTGCGCTAGTGTTACTGGATTTGGTCCTTCCTGGCAAATGTAAATCGTCAATTATTCCCGGGTTGGTTAATTATCTAATGGCATACCTCCCTTGCTCTTTTCCTCCAGACCCCCGAGGAGCTGGACGACTCAGACTTTGAGATGGAAGACATTGATGTGCGCAGCAGGACCAGTGTGCAGACAGAAGATAGTCAGCTGATTGAGGGGCAGAGCGCTCGGGTGAGTGAACGTCTCTCACATGCTTTCAGTGCCAACACACTTCAGAACCTACTTTGTATCCATCCGGTTATGTAACGCCATATTCCAGTCGCTACTCTTACGAGTTTTTTTTTTTTTTTTTTTTTTTTTTTTGGGGGGGGGGGGGGGGGGGGGGGGGGGGGGGGGGGGGGGGGGGGGGGGG
>JAODLD010000002.1:7465978-7484630 GCA_026781065.1 Mormyrops boulengeri
ACACACACACACACACACACACACACTCCTTTCTGGCAGTGGGGTTTTTTTTGTTACAGTGCCTCCAGCTGATCTGGGAATGGATTTGTGCATATTTAGTGTGCTACTTGGCCTTTTTGTTTATGCCAGCAGTTTTACTACAATTATCTAAGAGTAATGCATAATGAGATCCACTATAACTACTTTATACCGTTATGCAACTTCAAAACACATACACACATTCTGGACACATCTACTAAAAACCTGGCCCTCACAAACCCCGTGTTCTAAACCCTGTAGAGCCGGTTTGGGATCAATTGGATTAATGAGAAAGAGCAAGGTAGCCTACTTGTGCGCAGAACTTGTGAAAACTCCTTCCAGGTTGTTGAAGAAGCATTCCAGGTGGCTACATCTGGAAGCTGGTCAAAAGAATGCCAAGAGTCTGCACAGCTGACATTGAAGCAAAAGGGGGCCTTTTTTGAAAAGTCTGAAACGTAATATAATTTGGAAATGTCGAGCACTTCTTAGTCGACGCAATATTTTTACTTCATTGCCTCGAGGCCTACTGTAAGGAATAACATAGCTACATAGTTGAGAGATGCTTTAAAAGCAGGTGTGTCCAGATGTTTGGCTGGTTCTTGTATATTCTTGTACATGCATGCATTCATACACCGTATGAGACCTGTGATTGGGGAGGTAAATGTACTGTGAAGTGGTGCAGGTCTTTGTGTTTGTGTTTTTTTTTTTTTGCTAGAGGATGTAGTTCCATAATGGTGGTAAGACATTGCCATTGGCTGCAGGTATTTTATGCCTTGATTTCCTGCTAAATGCAGTAATATCAGGCTAAGAGTGTTGCAAGGAGAGGGTTTGGAGGGTTTAGTTATTCATGGAAGGTCTACATTTTATTTTTTTAATATTCGCACCTTGTGCACCTTATGTAGTATTAAGCTGGAAAAATGTGTGAGGTTTAAATGGCTTGTGTTCTGCATGGGTAGGGAGGACTGACCTTTTTGCTTCATTGTTCAGAGCTCATCTCTCAAACTTCAGATGGTATTCCTTTAAAGACCCTTAAAAGCCACTGCCACTTCACCAAAAATATAACAATTTGAATGACCTCCATGTTGAATGCAAGATATTTTCAAAGTTTTTGCTGTTTGTCTTTTTCATAGAAGTTTCTGTATGGTCAAGCCTTCCCAGTATAAATTATGCAATTTGAAACATTTCTCATCCAAAATATTTTCTGTCACTCTCCTACCCTTAATGTCTCAAAGCACTGATAACACTTGAATTTTTTCCTTAGTGGTTTTTGGTGACGTGAAAGCATTTTGTTTACTTGGCATACATTCAGTTGGAAATTGCATTTTACTCCCTAATATTCTGTTAACCTTTGCCCTCTTTATTTGTAGTGCCCGGACTCTACATGCAAGCAAGACCTTCTGGCCTACCTGCAGCGTATTGCTCTCTACTGCCACCAGCTGAACATCTGCAGCAAAGTAAAGGCAGAAGTGCAAAATCTTGGTGGGGAGCTTGTGGTCTCTGGGGTAAGTTCTGCAATCCCGCCTACCCAGATTGCCTTCAGCCATCGCCTGAAAATCTCAGGGAAATAAATGGTATGCCTTGGTTGATGAACGTTCTTGTGCACCATCTTTGAGAGATGGCAGAGGAATTATTGAAAGGCAACACACTGAAGACTGCATCTTATGTCCTAGTGAGCTCGTGGCCATAGATGTAAATTAGCGGGAGAACATTTTAAACTGAATTTGAGGACACACTTCTTTACACAGTGTGTAGTTAGAGTACGGAATAGTCTTCCTGTTCAAGTAGTGCAGGCTAAAACCCTGGGTTCCTTTAAATCAGAGCTAGATAGGATTTTATCAACTCTGAGCTATTAGTTAAGTTCTTCCCAAATGAGCTTGATGGGCCGAATGGCCTCCTCTCATTTTTGTAAATTTATGTTCTTATCTCGGGCCTCGTTCCCTCCCCGAAGAAACCAAAAGTGTTTTTCAGTTCTTTACACTTTGAGGTCCTTATAGTATAGTTTCATACTACATTGTGCGTTAAAGTGCAGTTATTTGAGACATTAGTCTTATTTTAACTGCTTATTTTTCCTAATTTTCTGCAAAATTTTGACATTGTAGATAAGACCAGTTTTAAAGCAGTTTTATTAGAATGGAATTGTACAGTGACATAGCTTATTAGGATGTAAGAAATCCTTTAAGCTATGAAGTAATTTAGTCAACTTAAACTAAAATGACACCTAATTTATTAAAATAAGAACTTAATTACTCTCTTAAATGGTGTTTTCTGCATTTGTTTTACGGTTACGGTACATCCTTAAGCACAAGTAATAGTCAGGTCAGAAGTCCATTGGTTCGTATCGAAACTATATGGATCCGTAAATATTTGGATGCCATTCTTGCAGAATGGTTGTAGTTTTCTTCCAGCTCTCCCTCTTATATGGAGGCTGCATCCTCTTCTGCCTGTCATTCCTTATTCCCACCACTTTTGGAGAATTTCCCCCATTGTGTGTGTTGACCCCATTGTGCTTTCAGTGTAGCACACTAATGTGTTTTACATCATTGAAAGACTTAAAGTACCTGTTTTGCTTACTGTGAACCAGGCAGTTCCTTTGCTTATCTTCAGGAAATGATCGCATCCAAATGGGTCAATGGTAAAGAATGGGGTAGTTGTACCATCTTGTCATCCAGATTATTTTCATGAAATCCTAACACTGCCTTACCATTTGTATATATCTCATGGACTCTCTCGTCAAAAAATTTGGTAAACATGCTGCTTGTTAGAGAGGTGATGTCTTTCTAGTGCTGTATGAAATGTTAAAATGTCTTCAAATTAAAAGTAGGGATGCAACGATATACTCGGCCCACGAGACGAGACACGATATTGGGCTCACAAGAACGAGATGATATTTTAACAATATTTTAAGGAAAACTTCAAAGAGCGAAATATATTACTGGAAAGCAGCCTTTTATTTGATTCATTTGAAAGACAAAAAATGCTCAATAATGCACATGTATGGTGAAATGTGTTAAATAATCACTATCATATGCAGCATGGAACAAATATCTAGCACCATAAAATATTTCACCACAAACTCAAATGACAGGCTTCTCTCCTATTTGACTTCTCAATTAAACATAAAATAGGATATAAACAAAACAAACATAAAACTTTTTTGTTTTCTTCACCGGTGCAGTGGATTTAAGTAAAGAGCGATGACGGTGCCCCGAAATGGCTTTGCAGTAGTAGCATTAGCCGCTGTGTACAGCATTATTTTCCTACGATGCTTACAGATGGTTCATGTTTTGTCTGTCACCCCTTCGCCGTTTATATTTACCGCTGGGTACCCAAAGTGCTGCCACGCGTCTGCTATGGTAATTTCGTCAGATGCCGACATGCTTACAGCAGCTGATTTGTAGCTCTTTCGAGACCGCTTTTCACTGAGAAATCTCGTCATGTTGTAATATCGCGAGATCTCTCTGCACCCCTAATTAAAACTTTAGGTGCACTGATACGTTGCTATAATAGCAGTTTGCATTTTCAAATTGTGTATCAGATGTTTCCATTGTGTGATAGTGTTTTTGAACCCTTTTACATAATTTAACTTTCCAAGTACCTTTCTCTTAAGAGAACAGTATCTTTGTCAGAAGTTTAGCAAATTTGTCTCAAATCCCATTTCCCCAGTTATTTACGTCCAGTTATTTTTCACTTTAAAATGGAAGGTCTTTATGGCGGTTCATAAAACCACAGTATTGTGTTCCGTCTGATACATATACTCTATATAATGAATTCTCCTCATAGATGCATAGGTGTATTAACATCTGATCAGATGTCATTAATTCAGTGATCTGCTGTTAAAACGTTATGTGTTTGATTGACTTGTGCTGTTTCAGAATCTTTGTTGGTCATTTGCCAGCTGTATGAATTTTACAGTCCATTCTTCAAATGGATTTTGATGCAGGTTTGCAGTCAGGGAATGGTTTACATACATTGCTTTGGTTCCGTTTCAGGTGGACAGTGCTATGTCCCTCATTCAAGCCGCAAAGAACTTGATGAATACTGTCGTCTCTACAGTAAAGGCATCTTATGTGGCTTCCACCAAGTACCAAAAGGTCGGGGGAATGCAGTCACTCAACATGCCTGCCGTCTCTTGGAAGATGAAGGCCCCAGAGAAGAAGCCCCTAGTCAAACGTGAGAAGCATGATGATGGCCAAACTAAGGTTAAGAGGTCCTCCCAGAAGAAGCACATAAACCCTCTGCAAGTCTTGAGCGAATTCAAAGCTATGGATAGTATCTAAGAATGCTCTTCCTCCAAGTATATATCAATGGAGAAATTGCTGACGGGATATGATGCACGTAAAATATTGATTTATGCTTTTGAATCTAGTTGGGGCCTTGTAGTCTTTCAGGGGCATTATGCCTCAGAATGCGATTTTTTTTTTCCAAGTTGCACAGCCTTTAGATGACTGTACTTTTAAAAAGAAATTTTTCAATTTTGTGAACACTAAAAGGGATGGCTTGTCTTCTGGATTAAATTCCCATACAACTTTGTTAAAATTTAGTATTTCATGTTTTATTTACTTTTGGTTCTTCTGTGTACTTTATAATTTTTTCTTTTTTTTTTTTTTCTTTTCTTTAAACATACTTTGCTTTATCTTGATTTGTGGTATTTTTTTTATTTACGTAGTTGAATACAATGTGTAGTTTGTGATTCCAACTAATTATGATCTCCAAGCCTTGAGTCAGAATAGTAAAATGTGCAATATAGCCAGTATGCTTGCAAACATTTACAGTAAGGGGAAATGAAATCTTAGGCAATGGATGAGCAAGAAGTTAAAATGATTTGGTTTTGTGGACTACACCACATGAATATTTATGAATGACGTGTATGTGGATGGGAAATTTTCTTAATCTGCTACATGAAACTTTCTGGAATTCATTTCCTTGTTTCTGACTATCTGCAGGTGTCTTTCAGGACCACGGGAAATTAAATGATTCTGACTTCCATATGCTTTATGTAACAGCTTTCTGCTTTATATGGATCTGTTACCAGGTCATTTTTTTCTAATAAATGTTTAACATATATAGGTGTGTTGTACATTTTGCTAACCAAGGGACAGGAGTAAATTTGGCGGGGGTGGGGATTAAAGACATTGAATAGGTTGACTTAATATGATGAATATGTATTGGCTGTACACACAGAAGTGAAGAAAAATCACATTTTGACATCTGCTACCTCACATGTATGTTGGAGCTGCCGTGAACCAATCAATAACCAATTTTTCACGTTGACTGCATAACAAGATTTTTTAGTTGCATTGTTTTTTTCTTAGAAGAAACAAAGGAATTTTTGCCTTGAAAGAGTTAAAAGTTAAGTGTCAGACAGGAAATTAATTTTCGGCATTCCTGCAAATATTCAGAGACGGGTGAATAGACTACATCATCTGATGGTCCAGTGGTGTGTGTGTTGTTTTTTTTCTTCTTCTGCAGCATTGGTATTGCGAGATTCATTCTGTTTCAATTTTTGAAACCCCAGGAAACCCTCTACAGGGGGTCTGACACCGTTGCCCTTAGAAATACACTGGATTTGGGGAGTTGTCAAGACAGCCTTACAGAAAGATATCTGCAGCCAAATTCCCCGTTGTATAACACAAGCTCCACAGTCACTTCTCTGAAATGTTTTCTATTAGCTCAGATGGGCTAACGAGTATAAACTCTAAGATGTACCTGAGATTTCCAACAATGCTGCTGAAGTGTACTTGAAATGTTGGTTGGCTCAGTTGTGTGGTAAAAAGAGGCCTGAATGTAGAGCTTGCATACTATTTAAAATGACAGCAATATCCATCCATCTTCCATAACTGCTTGTGCAGTTCAGGTTCCCAGTGAAAATGGAATACAGCTGCACTGACTCTTACCAGGGTAAGCATAAGAATCCTTTTTTCTAAGTATTTCTGCTGGCCATTGATTTATTTATTTTTTTGTTCTTTCCCCTGGGCCTTTTGTATCACAGCTCAGCCTTAGAAGCTTTGTATATCTGATTAAGGACATCTGTGTGGTGTCTTCCAGTCAATTTCCAATTCAGTGTTTGATGGCAGCCGATTTGATTTTTGGAATAAACCGTACCTGTAAGTGGACTTAAGGGTGACGTCTTACGAGGTGCGATTGCTGCTGTACACGTTACTGTATCTTTTCGCAGCAGGCTGTGAGTTTCTTGGCCTGCGTAACCTACTACAGCGATAAGATGAACTACTGTACAGAAAATACAGTGGTACCTTGACTTACGAGTTTAATTCGTTCCGTGACGGAGCTCGTAACTCAAATTACTCGTATGTCAAATTAATTTTTCCCATTGAAATGAATTGAAATGCCATTAATCAGTTCCGGACCCCCAAAAAACACCACGTTTTTTTGTTACATGTTTTTAATTAAATAAGAATGTGTGCTTATCAATGTCCGCTGTTTAGAAAATATTTTAACGCCCTTGGCTGGCGTTATATGCTTTATCGACTCCTTCTGCTTCAGCAAGGTGCAGATTGTAGAAGCGCTACGCTCGTACTGCTTCGCCAAGTCCACTACACGCACACTTTGGTCATGTTTTTCGATAATTTCTTTCTTTAATTTCAGTCTGATACTTCCACTGTGAGCTAACAGCTTAAAGTGAACGAGTGAGACCCTGGATGCTGGGCGGATGTTTCGGCGTTCACTGCGTCACCTAGTGGTGGGGTATCTGAAGCTGGCTCGTTACCCGAATTTTAGCTCTCAACTCAAAGCAAAAAATCGGCCAAGAGACGGCTCGTATCTCGAAAAACTTGTTAGTTGGGACACTCGTAAGTCAAGGTACCACTGTACTTGTAACCAGAAATCAAGTGCCCATTTTATTTAGTTATATCATGGTAAAATTTAGGTATTTTGGCTTAGTTACCGACTTATAATGTGTGTGTTTCCCCATTTTGTTAAATATCTTTGAAGCAGCATTGCAGTTCCGAGAACCTATTTGTGTTGTGGGTGACGATATTACAGAATTTTGTGGTCTTGATTGTAAAAAGGTTCATAAAATTGGATTGAGATGCATTTTTTACATACATGAAAATTTTCCTAATTTTAACTAATAGAATGCTGTCATTTTAGTTTCAAAACTCTAAATTACTCTACAGTATACTGATACTATTGTTGCAAAAACAAGAATCTATATCAAGATGATTTAAGTTGAACATTAGGTAGTGGGATATAATGGTTGGTTATGAACATTTTTGTTTAACCCTTCCAATTGATATATTATTGCATGAACTGACCGTTTTAGCCACAATGAATTACTGCTGATATTCACTCAATTGCAGATAGTTCACCAATATATGGTACGTTGTTAGCCAAGAGTTGCATCCAAATCCAAGTTGGGCCCCTTTCTCAGTGCTATGGTGGCACATTAAATGTAAGGATGAGTTTCTATTACCTATTGCATTGATTTATTTGAACTGCGTCAGAGTGACACAATGTAAACGTGGAGGTTTTTGTGTGTGTACTTTCCACCTTTTTGATACTTCATACGTATCCAGAGTTTTCTAAATCACCCCACCTAATTTTACACGCAGTATGAAGTAGTTCCGCAGTATCCGTAGGTGATGTTGCGGGACCACAAATAGCCAAAACCGCATGTAATAGCGCACCATCCGTGCATCCCATACATAACATGATTTCCATGTACATGCGTATGGCAAAGATTAATTGAAGTATGCACAGTAAGATATTACCAACATTAAACAGTAACATTACTCATTGTTATGCAGTACTGTACAGTAGGCCTTGTGTACTCTGTCGAATGACAGGGAATCTGAAGTTTTAGCCTCATTCTCAAAAGATGATTGATCAGTGAAAAAATAATGTATCGAGTAATGCAAGTCATACTTTTTATACTCAAAGGATGGAAGAACATTGCGCAAAAAAAAAAAGGTACACATTTTACTATGTATTTTTGGACCTTGGTAAGCCACAGATAACTGAGACCATGGATACTGGGGGGCTACTGTATAACCAAGGACTCTTGAGGCAGAATTCAGCAGGAATGTTGTACCCCCTTTGCATTGGCGAATTTGACATTCGCGGTTTTGGTTAATCGCAAGCTGGCCGTGAACAATCAAGTGTTTTTGGAGCTTGCTGAAAGATTACAGAAACTCATTCGACATGTAAGCCAAAAACAATGCTGAATGTTTCACTTAATCATATTTTAAATATTAGTGATACATAGTATTTGTTAGTTAGGTGCATCTTTATTTAATAATGGGAATCTTGGCTTGGACACACCATGCGTCTGTCTCAGCAGCCAGCCTCACCCCGTTTTAGCTTGCTTTATGACCATGGAATCTCACGTTTCTCACAGTAACTTACGCTTTTCAATTTGGTTAATTTCGCGTTTTTAATAATGGGTCCAAAATGTGCTACCACTGTACAGTAGTAACTTCATACATGCAGGGGCATAATATACATGGTTTATATATTATATACAGGAATGGACATAACTGTATTCTAGTACGCATTCACCTTTAAAAATGATACGTGCAACAGTCGATTGTTGTAACAGTGTAAATGTGTATGTATTTTATGTGCATTTGTGCTGATATGAAAACAAAATATAATGCATTTTAATGCCAACTCATTTGTGGTATATAGCTTATATAGGTATATAGGTATTTTCTTGTCATAGCAGCGCAAATGCACATAAGTACACTTTTACAAACATCGTTTTTAAAGGTGAATGCGTACTTGTGTACCAGTTATGTCCATCCCTGGTTATATAAAAAGGTCTAGATAGGAAATGAAGTAATTTGACACGCGAATGTACTGTACAGTACTGATTAGTTAGAAATTGATAATGAAGAGACTTGTGTTATCGCTTGGGCTAGCAGGGTTGAGGTTAGGGATGCCTAAGCAGGTCTCTTATTCGTGAATTTTCATATTTATGAGGATCTTCTGCCCTTAACCCTTGCAAATGTGAAGGGGACACTGTATTGTCACAGTATACCACACACATTTTATGTTGTGTTACAAAGAAACTTTTCTAGCTCTTGTTCTTTTAACTTTTTTATCATTTAAAAACAAAAATCCCAGAAATCATGTGGTATCTCAGCATGTCATAACAGCTCTTGCAGGGGCGTCTTGAATAACATGGATGTTACGGTGTTAAGGCTTGTTCTATCACTGCACTTATTGTTCTTAATATGAGAATGGGATCTGTTGAACATAATTATCCTGGTTTACTAATGGTTTATTTGGGCTATTTGGTTAGTATATCTACTTGCATATTATATCTGATATTCACCAATTTAAAGATTAATATTATGATTAAGATGGACTTTATTGATCCTACTGGGAAATTCTCCTGCATACAGCAGCAAGAACATAGTGCACTGACAAACACATGCAGTGCCAAACAAGGTGCAAAGGCAGCATGCGCAGTGCAAGCAAATTTAAAAAGTACATAGAAAGCCAATAAAATATCCTAAGGAAAAACATTGATACTACAGAAATAAATATTTAAATGACAGAATAATAAAATAGCGATAGTATATGTGCAGTTATAAAAGAGAACAGGTAGCACTAGACTTGCTCTAACAAGACAGGATGGTTACTGACGTGTAATGGCTGTGGCAGGTGGAGTGGCACGTCAACAGGAGGCGCTGCGGTGTCTGATGGCAGCAGGCAGGAACATTCCCTAGTAGCATTTTCAGCAGACCGTAGTGTAATGAGCTGGTGGTTAAATGTGCTCCATGATGACGCCCCCTGAAGACTATGTGGAAAACTGTTCATAATGTCCAATATTGCCATCATTCTCTCCTCTGCTATGGTCTCTTGTGGACCAAATGTCCGGTTCATTTTATGAGCAATTGCTCTGCTTCCATTGGGTGTCTAAAAGGCATCACCCAAAAGTTGTATTATATCAAAACTACAAATTAAGGCAGTGAAGCTGACATACTTTCTTACCCTAAGAATATATGAAAATACGTGGAAGGAAAGAAAGAAAAATCACGTAGTTAATGAAACGGTGGTCTAACTTCCAGAAGACATGAAAAGCCAACCCCGAGAGATGAACTTTTTAAACACTGAAGTGTCTCCTCTGCATCCTGTTAGTGATCCTGTTTGTAATACTTATATATTTTACCTGAAGCTGGATAGTGAAATTAAATCCGATACATTGTGGAATAGTCCCCAGATAACAGGACATATTGACCTCTGATTAATAAGGGTAAAAGACAAAAACATTTGTTTATTCAACGTCTTAAGAGCAGTCGTTCAGTGAGTGAGTTAAATTGTTTACTTAAAGTAAACATTTTTCAGATTAAATTATTTGTATTTTTCTGGGAGTAATAATGGGATCTTAAATCCATCCGTCCATTACCTTCTGCTTGTCTGAGATCCCGGTCGCGGGGGTAGCAGCTTCAGGAGAGATACCCAGACCTGTCTTCCCAGCTACACCCACCAGGTCTTCGGGGGGTATGCCGAGGCGTTCCCAGGCCAACTGAGAGATATAATTCCTCCAGCGCGTCCTGGGTCCGCCCTGGGGCCTCCTCCCTGTAAGCACGGAAAACCTCTCTGAGTAGCCGCCCAGGAGGCATCCGCGCCAGATGTCCAAACCACCTGAACTGGCTCCTTTTGACGTGGAGAAGCAGCGGTTCTACTCTGAGACTCTCCCGGATATCCGAACTTCTCACCCCGTCTCTAAAGGAGAGCCCGGAAACCCAGCGGAGAAACCTCATTTCGGCCGCCTGTATTCGCGATCTCATTCTTTCGGTCATTACCCACAGCTCATGACCATAGGTGAGGGTAGGGACGCAGATGGACCAATAGACCAAGAGCTTTGCTTTCCGGCTCACTCCTTTCTTAGCCACGACGAACCGGTTAAGCTCCTGCATAACTGCAGACCCTGCTCCGATTCGTCTGTCCAGCTCTCGATCTTGCCTACCCTCACTCGTGAACGAGACCCCGAGATACTTGAACTCCTCCACTTGAGGCAGTACCTCTTCCCTGACCTGAAGAGGACAATCCACTCATTTCTGGCTGAGAACCATGGTCTCGGACTTGGAGGTACTAATCCTCATCCCCGCCGCTTTGCACTCGGCCGCGAACCGCCCCAGAGCGCGCTGGAGGTCCCCAGCAGATGGACCCAACAGGACGACCGCAAAAAGCAGCGAGACAATCCTGAGGCCACCAAACTGGACACCCTTGACACCCTGGCTGCGCCTAGAAATCCTGTCCATAAATATTATAAACAGGACCGATAACAAAGGGCAGCCCTGGCGGAGCCCAACACGCCCGACTTATTACCGGCAATGCGGACCAAGCTTCTGCTCCGTTCATACAGGGACCGAATCGCCCACAGTAATGGGCCCTGAACCCCATATTCCCGAACACCCCCCACAGAGCACCTCGGGGAACCCGGTCGTAAGCCTTCTCCAAGTCCACAAAACACATGTTGACTGGATAGGCAAACCCCCAGGCCCCCTCAGTACCCTCGCAAGGGTATAAACCTGGTCCAGTGTTCCACGGCCAGGATGAAAACCGCATTGTTCCTCCTGAATCCGAGATTCGACTGTCGATCTCACCCTCCTCTCCAGTACCCCGGAATAGACTTTCCCAGGAAGACTGAGAAGTGTGATATTGAATAACTAGAAAAATGACATCAGAACAACGAAATAAGGAATCTCCAAAAAAAGGAATTCCCCTGGACAGTCACATCACTCCTCCCCCATCTAATCCTACTCCTCCCACACTCCCAACCTCTGCAATTTCTAGAATTACTGGATGGATCAACTGGAGGTATGACAGCCAATAAATGTGTTTTTACCTGAATGCACTGAGTCCTAGTCGTGGCATGTAATTCTGAAAATACACCTATTCATTTATTGCATATTGCACTAACATGCCAATTTGGACATAACTTTTCATGTCAATGTCTTAAAATGCCGCTTATGTATATTCTTCATATGTCTAAATTGTTCTGGTTTTTTTATTTGCACTGTGACCAACATTTTCTGTGATTTTACAGTAAGACTCCCGTGTGTCTTACTGACATTAACAGCCATGCAATGTCAAACAGGCAAACATACACAGACACATAAATGTTACAGCTACCTGGATTATTTTTAACTGTACAAAAACCACCTTCAGTTAGCTGGCAAAAAAACTATCCCACAGGCAGAGTGGGGTGTACATAAAGTCTGTATAATGTACCAGATCCCAATTTTGTGAAAAGTAAACATTAGCAAACAAAAAGTTATATTAGAATTTAAACTTTGGGAATAAACATATTTATTATTACGCTACACTAGTTAAGATGAGCAGGCATACAAACAACAAAACCAAATGTTCCCTGGATGGCTGAGTCGCCCCTACTCCCCTGTCGAATCATTACTCTTTCCACACTCCCTAGTCTTTATCTCTGTGCCCCCAACTGTTGGCTTGGGTGGTATTTAATTTTTCATACTGCCCATCTGGGGGTTATACCAGAGTGCAACAAAAATATTGCCATAATACCAGCCAAGCCCACCTGACACACTTTCCTCACTTCTCTGAAAAATCTTTATTACAAGGCTAATTTTAATAAAATTCCCCCACGATAAATTTCACTGAGCGGACAGCTACCAATAAAACTGGCTGAGCAGGCGGGCTGGCGATAGGAAAAAAATGTATGCGTTATTTTTTAATATTCAAAAAAAATCATCTCATGCCACATGGTTTGAGAAACACTGACCTGTACAATGTTTCTGGGAAGTTTGAAAATAATCTATGGAATATATTTAGATGTTTTAGATAGCTGTGTTCTTAAGATGGCCTCTGTACCTCCCTTTCTGTCCTCTGCTGCTACTTAGTGCTGCTGCTTCAGTTTGAAAGCAATTTGTCTCCGGTGTCTCAGGCATAGACTATCATTCATACAATATTTTTGCGAAGTGGTAATAAGATTCATCGAAGGTCTAATAGTTATCCTGTTCACAAGGTCAAGCACCCTCTGCTATTACCCTTTCCTTTGATGCCAATTTTAGGGCAGTTTGTATCAAAATTTGAAGAAGGTTCAGATTTTTACCAGCACAATGTACAAAGTTCCAAAAAAAAATATTTTTTGAGTTATATCATGCTGAAATTATGAAGTGTCTGAGGCTTCCATTGCCTTTGCTATCACTATGTGGGGATGCTTAAGTTTTGAGGCAGTCTGACTGTGACTCTGTATACTGAACTAGTTGGTTGAAACAAAATCTTGATCTGAATTTTTACTTTCTGGACCTTATTGAAATATTGAATGAAAAGTCCAGTCAGTAACAGTTACCTGAATTATTAATGTTATTACTATTATTACGTTTGTTTCTCATTTTATGCATATCTCTTCCCCACAGAATTACATAGTTATATAGTACAAATATTCAGATTCAAATATTCAGTTGTCAAAAAATCTGAGAGCAGGCTTCAGAGCCAAGGCGATTGAAAGTACAGATATAAATGAATATAAACAGCAGGAAACCTGCCATCAGACACCAAGCAGCTTAACTTGATATCCTTTTCCTTTTATTGTGGTAGCCATTGTTTACATTGTACTGATATCTAGGGACATGAAAAGCATTAGTACATACCCACATGTTTTGTCATATTCCCTTATTCAGAAGAGTGATTCATTAAATGTTTTTCAATAGAAAAATTATGAAGACCTGTTTTTATGAACAAGTTTAATAAACAAATATAAGAAAAAAATATTGTGGACATTTTTAAAATCATTACTACTTTCTTTTAGCTTATGAATAAACACATTTTTTTATTTTATATTCTATTAACAATATATCAACCAGAATATCAATTTACTAATAATAAGATAAAGTATGGGCGCGTTTATCTCACAAAAGCCATGATACACACCTCATTTAATTATTTCTTGGTTGGTTTGACTTAGTATTTTTATTCTAGTGACCTGAATTTTGGTGTAAGAAAGGAATTTATAACCAACTTGGACTATTTAAGGCACTTTTCAATCATGGAGTTTTAATAGATTTTGTAGAACAAAAAAGAAAAAAGACTGATGAAAAAGAAAAAAAGACCCGAATCTAATCCTTTTATACCTATATATCTTGGCCGGACCCTGGAGCCTGTCTCAGGGAATGTCTTTAAGATGCCTAAAGTGTGCAGCTGTGTGCGTGCAGCCTGTGATGGACTATTATCCTGTCCAGAGTGCCCCCCCTGTCCTGTTCCCCTTTAGAGACTCCAGGTTTAATGTGACCCTCTACGGGATAAACGATTATGGAAGGTGGATGGGTGACATCACAGGGATGTCATTAATATTAAATGAAAATCACATTTCCGCTAACAGCTACTGCTGCTGCTGAACCCCTGCTTAGGATTAATACGTTTATGGGAAGATGCCTTGTAGACGCTGCCTATGGCGTCATCCTGAATTCTATCATTTCTCTCTTACACTGAGAATTAGTTACTGGGGGAATGAAGTGCTTGTATTGATTTTACAGTTAGATTGAACTAACTGGAGGAATATCATATGTTGGAATTTTGGAATATTTTTTGCATTGGGAATTAACAAACGTGTGCTTCATGACCGTGTCAGTCTTAGCCAGCTTTAGGACGCCCTTCTGCATTTAATACATCAGTCTTCACAGAATTTACGTCTTTTTTTCCTTTTACACCATTTTGCAAGTATAGTATTAACTGAAGTGTCTTGCCAATATAATATCCATTGCTCATTTATGGTATGCAGGTCATAAGCATTAGGTATGTAGTATATGTCTCTATCTGTGTCTTCCTCTTCCATTTGCAGGGGTAGTTCTGTGCCTGGGTTGAAAGGCTTCAGAAATATTTTCAGCCCAGGTGGCGGGTGGAGCAGCACCCTGACTGACCCACTGCACCTCGCTAGCTGCCTGGAAGCCGCTTTCCCACCCCTCATTTTGCTCACACAATCCCTTTAAAGGGTTAGTGCGCCCAGTGGGATTCAGCAAAGCCATTTGACCTTGGAGCCCCACAAAATTTTTCCTCCATATCTGTGGATTTTTTTTTTTTTTGGTCATCCGTTGTCCTTTTTGTTCCATACAGACTTAAAGTTGTACAACATGTTTTTGTCTCTCTTATAGTATTACTTATTTAAATTCTTTAAATGTAAAAATCTGTTACATTATTGTTAAATCATTTTTAGAGTACATGTTGGAAGTGGTGTTATACATAAAATTAATTCATTAATGTTTAATCCACTTAAAGAACATATTTTTTGTACACAGATCTCATCCTTGCTAAGTAGTCATTGGATTTATTGATATTGTAAAATGATACAGAATATGCAGATTTAGAATGAACAGTACAAATACATCATTTGCTGCCACATATGAGAGGAAAATATGAAGAGAAAAATGTTATTTTATTTAAACTTAATTTAATTAAACACTGTAATCTATTTTCTCTTCCCTTATACGAGTTAGTGTCATGAACTATGCAATTATTTTTTATGCGAAACATTGAATATCTTAATTCACTCCAGTATTGCACATGTTCATTATTCTTTTGATTTGTAATACTGTATACTCTGTTTCCTCTCTTCAGCTATGCTCAGATTCGTTTAGCTTGTCATCTCAAGTCAAAGTCAAAGAATGTTTTGCTGTCAGCCCCAGATATACGATGTGTGGAGTCTGGCACTGAGGTGAAATATCATTCTTGTTGGTCACAGTGCAAATGAGAAGTAATAAAAATACTGAGACATATAAGCCTAATATAAACATGACATTTAAGCAATGAACATTATGACATAGACCGTTAACCACATCATTGGTAGTGAAAGATTATGCAAATTTGGTATAGAATTTTGGCATGGAACAGAATGTACAATAAATAAACAGATTTAGAGTTACTAGTCCACAGTTTAGTCCGTTCAACAGGCCCAGCCTTAGCCTAACACTGTTCAGCATACAAAGCCTTACTGTCCTCCTACCAGATGGTGCTGCAGCTAAGAGGTCATGAAAGGAGACGATGCCAGTGGCCCTCATAGATGGGATGCGAGGTGCCAGTCTTGCTACAGGAAGTGTCTGCTGATGAGCATTCTTCATCAGGGAAGATGTCTGCTGGCTCCAGGAGAGATCCCCGGCGAGGTACACATCCAGAAATTCAATGCTCTGAGCTCTGCTGACAGCTGAGGCATTGACGTATAGAGTGTTATGCTCCCCTAGTTCTTCTGAAGTCCAGAATCATCTCCTTCATCTTGTCAACTTTGAGTAGCAGATTGTGGGCCTTGCACGGCTCCACAAGCTCTCTTACCTCCTGTCTGTGTGCAGACTAATCTCCTGCACTCACAGGGCCACGGGGGTGTCATCTGCATCTGTGTCATATAATGAATTTACTGTTTTCACTGAGGGGATCATAAAAAAGTTGCCTTTGCCACTAGATTGAAATGGTCTGTAATTCACAAAAAATGCATCCAAATGAGCCTCTGAGATGGGAATGTAACATTATAGCTCGGGATCACTGCAGTTGTATAACAAAAAGGAATTACAAATTTTTGTGACAAATTTAGTGTGATCGAATAATTTAGAAATGTTCAGTTACCCTCCCCTGTTATCAGAAAAAAGATACATTTAGTATAACATCTGAGTTCTCAAAGCTTAATCTTGGCCTGTGTCAGACCTCCACTCTATTTTGTTGAGAATATTATTGCTAATGACTCATGGTACTGCACCAGTTTGGCGGTGTTGGGTGTCAGAATGCACCCTGAACACTGGTCAAACTTCCAGGCCAATACATACATTTTTACATTGTAATCAGATATTTTCAGAGGTGGGGATTTCAGGTCCAGAGAGTACAAATCCAGACCAGGATTTTGTTTCAACCAACCAGCTGAGCGTAAAGAGTCAGTCACAGAGACTCAGCTGGTTGATTGAAACAAAATCTTGGTCTGGATTTGTACTCTCTGGACCTGAAATCTCCACCTCTGGATATTTTCTTTTAAGAATTCTGCTATTGTATCACTATGTCTGTGACTGTAATCCTACTCTTCCCCTCCCCATTTTCCTCCTCCTACATGAAAAAGACCTGCTGGATTCACCTTCACCTTCCACGTACAGCTCAACACTTGCACCACACCCCATCCCTCATTCCTATTTGGCCGAATCCAGTTCAGTATGAGACCCCACTATGGTGAAGCACAGGGCGTTTACCCTACATCCGTCTTATTTTTTTTTTTTCATTTCACGCTGAGTCACTGAGTGCTGTGAAAAAGATCTAGCAGCACTTAAATGATACCACATCACTCACTGCTGGCGGCGGACAAGCTGCCTGTGCCTGACAGCCCTTTATGTCAAGACAAACTTCGCCAGCGCAATGCCTAGCAGTCTCTGCGGAACCTAGCCTCACTTGGTTGGTGTCATGGGTGACAAGTACTTTCTTGGCTCAGGAAAAATATGCCAGGAAAGAGTAGCTGAGCTGAGTTAGAAGCTCTACTAATTTGAAACCCCAAAGCCTGTTCGTCACAATTAATTGGCAGCTGAGAGTCACCTGACGTGGCACTCTGGTATGAGTGCTGTGAGTATGTCATGACTCTGCTTATGGACATTGTCTTTAAAGGGCAGCGTTTTGTTCCCTTGGTGCACCTGGGCTTGGTGTGGAACTCGACTTTAGCCCCTGCTGAAAGTCAGCGACTTACCTTCGAATTCCCAACAGGATAAGAAAAATCTGAATGTATAGAAGCCAGTATTGCAAATTATTAAAAAACTAGTTTGTCTCCACAACAGAGTGTAGTAATTTCTAGCTCTGAGCTGTACTGCAACCTGAGATTTTCCTTTGATTGAAATTGTATTATTAAGTATGACTGGAAATTTCAATGAGAGTACTTAGAAATCCAATTATCTCTGGCTGTCTTATGAAAGGATTCCCTTTTTAGCGAACAAAGATGTTCTTGTCGAGCTTTTCTTTTCAGTCCTTCCAGAACTTCTCTAATAAGAGCATTCATGTCCAATTGATTGTAACTGCAGACACAGGTATAAATTTATGATTAAAGGTATAGGGGAAAAAAAAAAAGTGTTGACAATAATTATTCTTATTATACCAAGTGACAGTCAACCACCAGTTTTACATGAACGGTAAATTAGACTTACCTGTGGCAAAACTGTGCCACTGTCAAAGCATTCAATGCCAACCCAGAGCCTCAAAACATTTATACCGATTATAGGATAGAAGTCAGAGACCAGCTGTATATAAATATATTGTAACAAAACCACCGATATTATCTGGATATTTATAACTTGGATGTTTGTAATTCTTTAAAATCCACATTGTAGTCTTTTGATGGTAAACAGTGAAATTTATACAAACAGGCATTCATCTCCATAAACCACTATTGTTCGTGGTAGGGTTCGAGACAGGAGAAACCCAATAATCCAAATTTTAATGGCAGCCACTGAATTTATGTATCCTGATTTTTTTTCTTTTTTTTTCTTTTCAATGACAACAGCAGTGATCATTTTGCCTTTAGGATGTAGCACCGCACACTTCCATGACAGTAGTATGGGATGTAGCGCCGCACGCTTCCATGACAGTAGTATGTGATGTAGCGCCGCACGCTTCCATGACAGTAGTATGGGATGTAGCGCCGCACGCTTCCATGACAGTAGTATGTGATGTAGCGCCGCACGCTTCC
>JAODLD010000002.1:7484730-7524305 GCA_026781065.1 Mormyrops boulengeri
GGATGTAGCGCCGCACACTTCCATGACAGTAGTACGCGATGTAGCGCCGCACACTTCCATGACAGTAGTACGGGATGATAGTAGTATGGGATGTAGCGCCGCACACTTCCATGACAGTAGTATGCGATGTAGCGCCGCACACTTCCATGGCAGTAGTATGCGATTTAGCGCCGCACACTTCCATGGCAGTAGTATGGGATGTAGCGCCGCACACTTCCATGACAGTAGTACGCGATGTAGCGCCGCACACTTCCATGACAGTAGTACGGGATGTAGCGCCGCACACTTCCATGACAGTAGTACGGGATGTAGCGCCGCACACTTCCATGGCAGTAGTACGGGATGTAGCGCCGCACACTTCCATGGCAGTAGTATGGGATGTAGCGCCGCACACTTCCATGACAGTAGTATGGGATGTAGCGCCGCACACTTCCATGACAGTAGTATGGGATGTAGCGCCGCACACTTCCATGGCAGTAGTACGGGATGTAGCGCCGCACACTTCCATGACAGTAGTAAATTACAAGCCGCTGAGGAGCAGGTGTACGACGGACCTGCACTGGGGGCTGGTGTCAGCAGGGCTGCTGCTTCTGCACTGAACTGCGGTTCACATGTCACATGTCCACAGCGGCTTTGCAGCACGATGCATCACAATGACTCTCCTCTAGCAACAGCCAGCACCTGCTGTAGGAATCAGGAAGCAGATCCACCCTCAAACACCAAATGCTAAATCAGAATCTGCAGACGCAAGTTGCAAATTACATTCATGTTATTATTTTTAGTTATGCAGAACCTATTAAAATCATCCACGCACAGGCACACTTTGAGGCACACCCTCCACCAGTACCTTTGTCTGTTTACCTTTGCCGCTTCAGCTTAATTCTTTTCAGATCTGGAGGTTTCTGGTCTTTGCTGACCCTCATCAACACTAATTAACCATCATGCATAGGGTGACGTCAGACTTCTCTCCTAAGTATTCACCTAGCATAGACTGCATGAACACTGAAACAAAGCAGATCCTGTAAAGCAGTGAAAGCCCACATGTAACTCTGGCCTAAGGGAGAACATTATGTGATCGTCATGGTTCTCACTTGAACTTTATGCTACAATATTTATGCTACGGATAGGAAAATGCTTCCACTTATACACAGCACAAGGTCAAGTCATGGTTTAGTGTTAGCTTAATGATAAAAATCATTCTCCTTAATGTCACTCCAAATATATATTCTGCTTTATTCTGTCTGGCACTGTATAGGTTTCATTTGGCACAAATCTTAATATCTTAAATTATTATTCATGCATTCACCATCAGTGTGTGTTGACAGAATGCTGATCAAACTTACTATGTAAGAGACATTCATTAAAAATGGAATTTCATATGCTTGCATCTGCGTTGAGCACCACCAGTCGTAAGATAACAGTCTCAACAGCAGAAATAACAGACATAAAAATAGGTGCTCGGTTTTACTTTGAAGTTTTCTGCATTTGTGCATGTTTGGGGCTGAAAGAGGGAAAAAAGTCATGGCTGTTAAAAAATAACAGTGCAATGTTGCTTATTACTGCTGTGTTTATTGCTAAACTGCTGGCATTTTTGGTGGAATAACTACATTTACCTTTAAAACCAAATTACCTGTAATTAGTCGCAAATTGGAATTACATTTATAATTACGTCACTGGGTTTTGCTGTTTTTCGGTACTTTAGTACCCGATATACACTTTATTTTTTAAGAGAAAAAGGCGCTATTTGTATTCTAGGCTTCACTCCGGTCAGATTTCCATTAGTTGCCTAGCGCCTCTGATGTGCACTAATAATGTTTTTCTACTCAGAAGAGAAAAGGCACAGACTGATATATGGGCACCAGCCGAAGTATGAGAGGAATACAGCACAAGGATAAGAAACGTCGTTTTTTTTTTCTTAACAGAAATTATTCCAAACACTGCCCAATCATGATCTCTCAAGCACTATAAATGTAAACGGATATAAAGAATGAACGGTACATGATCTATCCAAGCACATGCTCAGTTAATCAGCTTTTCATTGTAATAAGCTGTTGCTTGGGCTAGCTTAATTAAAGCTGATGTTCGTAATTTCCTGGCCTCACAGCACCTTGTTCTCCACCCTGTTCCCTGATTGGGTATATTATTCTCATTACCATGACATTTAAAATATGTCATTAAAAAAGTGCACATACAAAAACATACTGGATTTACATTCGCCAACGCATTCAAACGTTACTAAGCTTTGCTTTAGCTCCATTTAAGTGAAAACTTTCTGATGAAACATACAGAATTATATGCTATTTCTTCTGGCATTCCTATGCAGATTAGGGCCTCCGGTGTCTGAAAGGAGTCTTTCATAACATAACATAACAGTGCAGAGTAAAACATAAGCCTTATTGCGTGTTGAGAATGTCTGTTTTCACAGACCAATAAATGTTTTCTTAAATGAGTAAATGGATAAGCAGGATGAAACCATAAACTGAAGCCATTAAAAAAAGTTATCACAATAAATCAATCACAATAAGAGTGTATTCCATCCATGCATCCATCAAGCCATTCTGGTCAGGAACAGGGGGGCTGGTGTGACGGAGCAGCATGGCGCAGGTGGGGAAAAGAGTGGACAATCCACTTGTGGCTCCAAGACAGAAGGGGGTTACTAATAAAACTCAACACAAGGGGAAATCCACAAAATAAAAGGACCATGAGGGGTCACAACTGAAACAAGTAAGACAAAGAGCCTCACTAAATAAATCACACAGAAAAACACTAGTCAGGGAACTGGAACAAAACTTGTGAGCAGGACTAGGAAAGACAGAACACGCAGTAGCATGAACACAATGACTGACTGAAGGGCCGGTCAAAGGCAGTCACTTAAATACACTGAAACCAACAACTAACAAGGGGCAGGTGTGGCTATACAGGCTATTGGGGCAATGAGGAGCAGGTGAGGACAATCCAATCATTTAATCAATTAAGGCAAAGGACAACAGGGGGCATAAATTACAAACACAGGATCTAGGGAACACTGACAAACAGCGAGGGCTAACACCTGGAAGGACCAGGAACACAAACACTAGTAGAACAGAAAAACCCGACAAGTCAGATAAAGCAAAACAGGGAAGCAAAGAACTAATAAAAACACCAGGAAAAACAGAAAACCAATAAACAAAGCAGGTGAGGCTGGTTTCCAGCTATCCTCATACCCACAGCCAGAGGATTAACAGTCTGAGCCTCACACCCAAACCACTGAGCTATGCAGCGGTCCAGGGAACAAGGTAAACACACTAGGGGCTACTACAAAGACAGTGGAGGGAACAGGGAAGAGACATGAAGGGTGAGGAGGGACAGGTGCTGACCCTGACAGCTGGGGTGTATGCCAAGCAGTACAGGGCACAGGACTGGCATACATTATTGCAGGGCACACACCCCTATAAAACTTAAAAATAAAATAATATCCATCCATTCATTCATTCATCCATCCATCCCTTTTCTGCTGCTTATCTTGGACCGGATCACAGGGCCAACAGTCTAAGCAGAGATGCTCAGACCTCCTGCTCCCCAGCCACCTCCTCCGGGGGGGGGGGTACCAAAGCGTTCCCAGGCCAGTCGAGAGATATCTCTCCAGCGTGTCCTGGGTCTGCCCTGGGGCCTCCTCCCTGTTGGACATGCCTCCCTAGGGACCCCCCCAGGAGGCGTCCTAGATAGATGCCCAAACCACCTCAGTTGGCTCCTTTTGATGAGGAGGAACAGCCCCCCCGAATGTCCGAGCTCCTCACCCTCTCTAAGGCTGAGCCCAGACACCCTGCAGAGGAAACTCATTTCTGCCGCTTGTATCTCATTCTTTCACTCACTACCTAAAGCTCGTGACCATTGGTGAGGGTAGGAACCTAGGTCAACCAGTAAATTGATAGCTTTGCCTTCCAGCTCAGCTCTCTCTCTTTACCACCACAGAAAGGTACAGCGTCTGCATTACTGCTGATGTTGCTCAGACCCGCTTGTCCATCTCACGCTCCCTTCTTCTCTCACTCGTGTACAAGACCTTGAGATACTTAAACTCCTCCGCTTGAGGCAGTAACTCATCCCCCACCAGAAGCGGGAATCCATCCTTTTCCGGTCGAGAACCATGGCCTCAGACTCGGAGGTGCTGATCAGGACAGGGATACTTCCCCCTCCTGAGTCGCCTGATGGCTTGCCTGAATCTTTTTGCAGCCAATTGAAAGTCCTTCTCCACACCTTCACCAAACTCCTTCCACCCAGAGTTATGCTTCAGTAACTGCCAAAGCTGCATTCCGCATGGCCTGCCGGTACCTGTCAGCTGCTTCAGGAGTCCCACAAGCTCACCAAGCTCAGAAGGGCTCCTCCTTCAGCCTGACAGCTCCCTTTACTGCTGGTGTCCACCACCAGGTTTGGGGATTGTGAGTATGACAGGCACCAACAACCTTATGGCCACAGCTCCACATAGCCGCATCGGTAATGCAGGCTTCGAACACCACCCATTCAGACTCTATCTCAATCCTTCCTCTGGACAATGAGAAAATAGCAGATAGTAGCTCAGTGTGTAGCACAGTTGCTGCTAACATTCAGGGTTGGGGATTTTGAATCCCATCCTTGCCCCGTTGCAACAGCTAATTTTAATTGAGGATAGCCACCTTTAGGTATGTTGTATCTGAGATGACTTCATCAGGGAAGCATGATAACTGTAACCACACGAACCATAACTGTGAGCAATGCTGGGGTGTTTAGATCCCCACTGCAGCTCTCTGTTTGTGTATGAATAACAGGCATGCCTTCTGATTTGGTATGGTATGATCAGCATGTGTAGATAGCAGATAAAGATGTGAAATGCCACCAAGGATGCGTCCGCTGCTTTTACACAGCGTGCACGCCAAGAGCGAATTATTATCACAAGAAGCTTTAAACTGTGGGAAGGTTACCATGTTCTCCCTGAAACATCCGACTTTCCTCTGGATACTCCGATTTCCTCATGATGATCATTTAGTGAACTGGCATATCTAAATTAACTCTTTACAGACAGGGCTACCAGCATGTGCAGTTAAACCACTGCAGATTATTCACAACATGATAAGGAGCTCAAACTAATTTCAAGTTCCTTGATGCTGGCTTTCAGAACCATTAATGCAATAACACCCACCTCCACTGAGTCACTCACTAAGATCTGCATTCTGTTTCACTTTCCTCACTCGGCACACCAACACTGCCTTGAGATCCTTCCACCATGTAAAACCAAGTCTAACTCTAGATGCTTTTTGTGTGTGATTCCATTATGGTGAAACAAGCTTCCAATCCAGTCCCTCATAACCTTCCAGAAACCCCTCAAGATGGCCCGCAAATGACCCTGTACTGAGTAAGCAATGAAGAGAATAATGCATGGATAACACCATAAATTGCTCATCGTCTATTTTATCACAAAGCCAGTGCCATCTGTTGGTAAGTGAGATTAACCTCAGACTGTCACACATGGCCTGGTTCAGTCCAATGAAAAGTGAGTTCTGGTTATTGACAGCTTGCTCTAATCCCACCTACTCCTTAGTCTCAATGCCCCATTTCTCCATTTAATTCCATTCCAGTGAATAATAGGCAAAGGCAGCAGAACTGTCATCCTCGAACTCATGTAAAGATTCTAAAAAGAGAAGGAAGCCAGAGCTGATTTATAGAAAATAAAACAAAGAACTGTAATATATGATATGCAGATACAAAGGCATCTTGTGAGTTATTTTGGGGTTTTCTGTACAATAAGGGATAAAACATTACCAATGTGCAAAAAAATGCACTTTTGGACATCTGTGACCTCCAAAGTATTTTTACTAAAGAAATAAATTAAAATGTTAGTCCCTTGTGTATGGTGTGTATAATTCACGAATTATGTGATAATCACCATTCTAACTAATCTATAAACACAACCAAAATTTATCTGTAAATGTAAATTTTTCTGTCTGTAAATTTGTCAAACATTCACTGTACTTGATACTGTAACGCAAAATTAACAGAAATCTGCATACTAATTATGGACTTATGCAAAATGTCTGAAAATATCTTTAGAGAGATCACATCAAAAGATAAAATGCATTATATACTCTATTATCTTTGCATGTTATAACATTTTAAGATGAATTACACTAATATTATTTTGCCAAAACCTATAATTTGAACAGGGGAGCAAATAATTTGTAAACCATTAATTGTCTAGTTATCACACCCACCAAGCATAATGTCTGTGTACCTGGCGATGCATATAAGCATTCTGTATTGCCAGGCGTTCATCCCTTGACCCTGTTTAAATAAACCTGCAAGCTGATTGCCTGTTGTCTAGACTATTAGTGGCACAAAAAATAAAGATTTTCTGAGGAAAAACACAAGCTTTGGAATTTTTATAAAACATTTAAACTGTGAAAAACAGTTTGTAAAGGATAATAACTTCAGATCTATCTGTAGCCTGGTGTAGAAAAAGGTCTCTTGCCTGCAATAAAGCTTGTCTACTCTCTGCTTGTCACAATGTTCTCTTCTGAGATTCTGCTGCTGTGAACTTATTCGTGACCAGGGGCACTGTTCACCTGAAGAGCACTGACCTCAGAGCACCTCTCCTTGACTGCATCTCTCTCTCTGTTCTGCCCCTCAGCCTTCGTTTTTTTTTTCACATTTCACCACTTGTCCAGTGACCTAAAACAGGGCCTGTTACATGTGACAACTCTCTCATAACCTTGTTAATACTGCAGCACTGCAGTAGACGTCTCTAATTCCTCAAAACTGTGTTAGGGAGAGCGGTTGCTGGCTGCACGTGGCTGTGTGCAGGGGGGGGATGCACTCAGCAAGGACACAAACTGGCGGTAAATATTTGTCAAATTTTATTTACAAAACAAAACCCGTATTGGCTTCCCAAAACAACCAGCAATATAAAATACATGTACAACCAGGCTTTTGTCTTATAAACTTGAGTTCATATGAGCCTAACAAATCGCTGTTGCTCCTGCTGCTTAGCTGTGCGAGGAAAACACGACGAATTACTGCTTTCGGTGATTTCACAACTCCTTCATATAGGCTGTCTGATGAGGCAGATAATCCACAGATTAGCACACTATTGACAGCTCCCACGGTGCTGACTGGCAGGCTCCCGTCAGCGGTACTTGTGAGAACTGAAGGGGAGGTTTGACAAACAGCCAGCGGGTGGCTGTTCCCTTTACACCCCCCCTGCTCCATCACTTTTTGTTTTCTAAGTTGCCTAGCAAAGACTTTTAGGTTGTCAATGAGCAAGCTGACAATCCATTCATTTATATGCGTTAATATTTTGCATAAAACAAACCAAGTACTATTGCTTATGAGTATAGAAGGTTAATTTGGTTGCTTCTTCCTTTACCAGACAAAATTTACAATATTGAAAAATGCTGAAAATATTTCAGTATAAAAATCAATCCATCCATCCACCTTATTACTGCCTGTGGTCAGGGCTGGGCTATATCCTGGACAAGATGCCAGATTATCAAAAGAGATAAAATGCTCAGACTCCCAAAGTTAATTATCTAATAAACTCTTCCCTCATATATATTTCTTTATTTATTTTACACTGTATTGTGATACTCATTGTTAATTATTATTAAGCCTTTGTCAGGATTTACTGCTGCATTGTTATTGTAACCGAGCAACCATATCATTAAAATTTTCTTCCAGTCCTAAAGCAGTCATAATAAGCCAGAGAGTGTGACAGACTGCTGGTGTTCTGTCCCCGTCCTGTTTACTTTTTGAGAACACTATACAGATGGCCATGTGGGTACTTTTCACTAGACCTTGCCTCCCTTAGTTCTTTGCAGCTCATTTTATTCACCAGTCAGTGCTCAATATATCTCGGATCCCTCTGTCTGTGTTACCCCTGTACCCTGTATCACACCCACTAATCACCTGCGAAGAGTAACTGAACCCCAAACTACACAACTTACAGTAAGAATAAAATTATATGCATTACATACACACTGAGAAATGGAAGCTGCCTAACAAACTCATCATTACTCACACAGTTACTATGCATAATAATGTGCGTCACGACTCGGAGCTTACTGGTTAAAAGCTTTTATTGGCTTTCATAAACAAGGTCTATGGCAAGACACCTCAACCTGAGCCATCCATCCATGACGCTAGGTCTTCTGACCCCTGAGGCCAACAATCCAAACGCTGCTGGAAACAGGGATCCAGGAGGACTTGAGCCATTGACTGGATGGACTGCTCCAGGATGAGGTGAACTGGAATGCAGACTGAAATGTAGAGAGGACAACTGTGGAATGCCGCCTACTTAGGGCCATGAACTGGGACACCAGAAACCGGCTAACCAGCAACTCACTACTAACCCATGAAATCAGTACTAGCTGGCATATGTGTTTGGAATACAGTCGTTCCATCCCATAGTTTACTTCACTTTTAGTGAAACGTTGATTATTATTGCTGCACCGTTGACTATTTATATGAACAAAACGGCTGTGGGACAGAGCATTCCTTCAGAGTACCAAAAGGAAACACCGACCACGAACCAAACTTTTTAAGATTTTTTTTTACCCATGGAAAAAAAAAGGTTTTCAAACCCCCGCCCTCCCAAATTTTTAAATAAAAATATACCCACATAAAGGAGTTCCTGCATGTTCTAAAAGTCTGGAAAAGAGGCACATCACAGGTCAGATCGGGTTGGGTAGCATGCACTGGTACAGCGCATTACCAGACCCACCACACCATGAAATGTCTTGGGATGCTGGTTGGCGACCCCCCAGGCTGACGCACAGTCCAGTCCTACCCTCCGAAAATGGCTGTCTATCTGCCACAGCCCGGTGTTATGTGGACATCCCTGGCCTGATCAAGCCGCTCGGGTTCTCAACAATGATGAATCGCACCACATGGCCGTAGTGCTGTAACTGACACTCCCTCACAATGCAGGTAACATGACTCATTTGGGATTCCCTGAGCAACTGCTTGTTCAGCAAAAAGTAAAACCAGCGGTACCCAAGGATTCTCCGAAGAGACACAGTACCGAAGGAGTCCAGTCTTCGTCTCAGCTCACTGGATAGGGTCCATGTTTTGCAGCCATACAGCAAAACAGGGAGCACCACGACTCCAAAGACTTGGATCTTTGTCCTCTTACAATGATATTGGGAGCACCACACACCCCTTTCCAGTGACCTCATGACCCCCCGTGCTCTCCCAAGCTGTCTGCTGACTTCATAGGAAGAGTCACCAGAGACATGGATGTCACTGCCAAGGTAAGCGAACCTCTCGACGAGGTCGACATTCTCTCCGCAGACAGACACACTGCTGATGGCTGTGCCCAAGTGGTCATTAAAGGCCTGGATCTTGGTTTTTATCCAGGACATTTGCAAGCCCAGACACTCAGACTCCTCGCTCAGTCTTTCAAGAGCCCTGATCAGAGTCTCCATCGCCTCTGTGAAGATCACAGCATCATTAGCAAAGTCAAGATCAGTGAATCATTCTTCACCAGCAAATGGCCCACAGCCGCTAGACCCCACGACTCTGCCCAACACCCAGTCCATACAAGCACCGAACAGAGTAGGAGTACCCCTGATGAACCCCAGAATCAACTGGGAAGAACACAGACGTTCTGCTTCCACTCTGCACAGCACTCACAGTACCAGTGTACATGCCGGCTATGACGTCCAGCAGCTTCGTGGAGTCCTGTGAAGTCTCAGGACGTCCCACAGGGCAACTCGATCAACTCAGTCGAACGTTTTGTGAAAATCCAAAAAGGCTGCAAAGAAACTTTGCCAATATTTGCGTTTGAACTCGATGAGAACCCTCACTACCAGGATATGGTCGATGGTGAACTTCTTAAGTGTAAAATCACATTGCTCTGGTCACTGGTGGGTGAGCAAGTAATCATGGATCCTGTTGAGGATGACCCTAGCAAGGACCTTTCGCAGCATTGAAAGCAGTGTTATCCCCCTGTAGTTGCTGTAATCCAGGCGATCACTCTTCCCTTTCCAGATCGAGACAAGAAGTTTTGTTATTCAGTCAGTTGGGATGATGCCAGTGTGCGAAATACCCGTCAATATACGGGGGGGTCTCCATCTCCCTATTGTTGCGCAAAACCGATCTTGAGACCCCCTTAAAATTTTGCTTTTGAGGCTTTCGGGGGGTCTCATGGGTTTATCGTGGGTGTCGGACCCCCCCAAACTCCCCAGTATTTCGCACACTGGATGACGCCCATCTCGCAATTGGAAGCAAAGGTTGCTTGAAATTCCAGGAGGATAGCCTTTCCACCATCCTGGAGAACTTCACCCCAGATACACTAGATCCCTGCAGCCTTGCCTACTACCAGCTGGTTCACCACTCGTGCAATCTCAGTTAGACTGGGTGGTTCACAGCCAATGTGCGAAGTACGGGGGGGTCCGACACCCCCGATTAACGTATGAGACCCCACGAAAGCCTCAAAAGCAAAATTTTAAGGGGGTCTCAAGATCGGTATTGCGCAACAATAGGGAGATGGGGAGCCCCCGAATATTGACGGGTATTTCGCACACTGTTCACAACTAATCAGAGGATCTGTAGAACTGTGGACCCAGAGATACAGCTGCTCAAAGCATTCAGCATGTCAGGTCACAACTGTAGTGTTTTCCATAAAGACCGTTCCATCACCCACCCTGACTGCGACTCTCAGAGGAACAGATTCAGATGTGCGTAATGCTTCAATTTCTTTGTAAGCAGGACGTGGGTCACTAGACTATAGATGGCGTGTCACTTGCGGACAGATTCCTCTAACAAACGCCTTCATATCTGCCCTCAGAGCTCTCGCAGCCGTCCTTCTCAGGTCCCAGTACAGGCTGGAGCTGCCATCAAGCCGTGCACTGCGACCCCTCTCAGTAATATCCACATTACAAAAGTATGTTAAAGGAATATCACCGCATATATGGCTGTTGAAGCTTTATGCTTTTTTTTTTTTTTACAGATGATATGAGATTCAGCAGCTTATTCTGTTATGTGGCATTTACTGGAAATACAGGAGTAGTTCAATGTTTTTAATATGTACAGTATTTTCATGGTGTGGGTGAGACACATTTCATTTTTATCTAGGAGCCACACTGTTAAAAAAGCACATTCCTTTTGAAAAGGATATATAATGAAGGAGATCAATAATGTGGAGATCAATAGTTTCTATGCTTCTGTTGTTAGGACAAATTCTTTTTTTAATCATTACTTGCGTCCATAAAACACCCCAAGCTTTATTAGCACACATACTAAGGGTTATTTTAAGCAAACTTCTTTATATGACTTCATAGTCATCTGTTGCAAATGTTAATCAAAAGCAACGAACCTAGTATTTCTGAAGAATGCAGAATAAAGTCACCAATACACATATGCAAATAATAATGATAATTTTTTATTATCAGTATTTTTCTATATAGGCCTATATCTACAGTAGCAAGCAATCACATCTCCAAGATCTTTAAATGTGAGCATGAAGGGCAATTTTGCACGCCAATGACTTATCAAAAGAGATGCAAATGTTTTTAGTCTTGGGGCATCTGAGAACTAATTTTAGACTGTAATTACATGGAGGAACAAATACTAATTTTTCTCTTCAAAGAATCAAATGGTGTGGATCTCATATCAGATAATTATTAATTCTTATACAGTAGATGGCTATGTGATATCTTAGTAAACAATCCAACTGCGTCTTTTTTCTTAAATAGCAAAAGTTATTAGTTCTGAAAGACTAAACTGCAGAAGATAGAAAATGTGTTTTGTATACCATGGTAATCAGCTTTAATTGCAAATGATATTTTTTCTCTCAAAAAGCAGAAAACCTTTGTTCTGTTATACTATTTGTTATATCATGGGCGTTGCCGCCATTAAATCTGAGGGGGACATGTCCCCCTCACATTTCATGAATATTCGTTTGGACCCCCCCATATTTAACATAAAATATTAGTTCACCGCGTGTGTGTGTCCCCCAAATTCAAAATGCTTCTGACGCCCCTGTGTTATACTATATGTTTATCACCCTGTTTAAACCAAATGCATTTTTGTTTTCGTGGTTAAATGTTATTAAGTGTATGAACTGTTTTTTCCCACCCTATACAACTGACACCAACTTCATGATTGATTAATTCATTGAACTAATACACAAGTAATGGCAAGTTTTCATTTTATTTTACTTGAGCAAACCTATGTGTTGCTTTGTTAGAATCATAATTACCAATATCTAGCAGGTAGAGAATGATATTATTCCCAACAGTAATGGCTAAGGTGTGAAAGTTTAAGTTAACAGTGGGCTCAAGGATTTGCTAAGTAAACGCTAATTTGGTTGCAAGACATATTATTCATTAATACATTAAGTAAGAGTTAGTTCATGATTAATTAAGCACAAAGTAGTGTATTTGTGATTCCTCAAGAAATGTATGAACCATTTCAGTGCTTTCAACAAACAGATGAAATAAAATTGAATTACACCTGAACTCTTCCCCTTAACTAAAGGATTAGTCAAATTGTCATATATTTACGTAGGTTGTGATGTGCACAAGTAACAATTTACTGCACTTCATTGTTCTTCTCTTTTCAGGGTTTCCTCTTACTGCTGAGAAAATGTCACATTAGAAATTCATTTCACATAAAACCAGACTGTAGGATCCCTCCAAAATTAATTTCAGAGCAGATTGGTGACAATGCACTTTCACTAATAACTAAAAAAAACTTCTGGTTAAGTCTGAGTGCAAAGGAAAAAGTAAGCTGTTACAAGAACCTTGAATTGCTTCTTTAAAAAGTTTTAAAAAGGGATAAAAATAAAAAAAATAAAAATCTCTGAAAAGGATGTAGTAAGCAAAAAAAAAAAACATTATTGCTGAACTGGACAAAGAACAGCTTCTTATCAGTTTAGCTAAGAAGCCAAAAATATAAGAATATATATATATATATACACACACACACACACATACAGCAAATATTACAGCAGTTTTTCTTGACATTGCCATTATTTGTTATTAATGAGCCCAAAAAGAGCACCAAGCAGAACGAAAGAAGAAAATCATTAAAGCTTCAGAGATTGAATATGCATTAAATGTAATGGATGAGATTAGCATGCTATCTGTTATATTTGCAGAAAGAATAGCTGCAGCCAGGAAATTAAAATCTGTCAGATGTTTTTTTTTTTCTGAGGAGGAGGAAATGACTAGATCCTACAGACTATGCTATACTTCAATTTCTTAGACCATCATCAAGCATATGTGACTTTTATGGGAAACTGTAATGATCAAAAAAGTAGAAGCTTAAGCTCAGAGTAAGCAGGTTTAATGATTCACATCAAGGCACGTCCAGCACCAAAAACATCACTATTTTAACACCAAATAGGTTCAATACTTCACAAAGACGTTAATTCAGAAAGGTTCCTGTACACATCAGGAAATGAGTTACTATTGTGTATAGTATTCCGGGAAGGTGGGTGTGGCCTCACTGGGCATGGCTTCAGGGACTGGTGATTGGAGGACGGTATTATGGAAATAATCTTAGTATCAAAGATATTTAAGATGTGTATATATAGCACTGAAGAGACATTTAAAAGAACTGATTTGAAAACAAAGAATTAAGAGACGTCAAAGTTGTCTGGCTTGCACAAGGTCACTTTAGATGTCAAAGGACCTTCAATAATGACAAACGAAGGGCCACATTATGTGCTATATTAGGTCCATTAGTATTTGGACATTTTTGCAATTTTTGTAATCTCCTCTCTGTATACCACCACAATGGATTTGAGATCAAGCAATCAAGGTGTGAGGGAAGTATACATTTTCAGCTTTAATTTAGGGGGTTTAACAAAGGTGTTAAATTAAGACGTCAGAAATTACAACCCTTTTTCAAAGGGTTCAATGGCTCAAAAGTATTTGGACAAAGTAATATAATATAAAATGTATGCATTGTTTTAATACTTGGATGAAAATCCTTTGCAGCCTGAAGTCTAGAACCCACGGACATCACCAAAAGTTCAGTTTTCTCCCTTGAGATGCTTTGCCAGGCCTTCACTGCTGTTGCCTTCGGTTGCTGCTTGCTTATTGGTCTTTCTGCCTTCAGTTTTGTCTTCAGTGACTGAAATGCATGCTCTGTTGGGTTGAGATCAGGTGATTGACTTGGACATTGAAGAATATGGCATTTCTTTACAATGAGAAACTCTTGGGTTTTGGGTCATTATCCAGTAGCACTGTAATCATTTTTGCAGCATTTGGCTGAATCTGAGAAGAGTGCAGCACTATGCGCTTCAGAATTCATCCTGCTGCTTCTGTCAGCAGTCACATCATCAATAAACACCAGTGACCCAGATCCACTGGCAGCCATACATACCCATAGCATAACGGTGCCTGCACTCTGTTTGACAGAGCCGTATCTTTCTTTCACCATAATTTTCTCTTCCCATCAGTTTATCTTGGTTTCATCTTTACAAAGAACCTTATTCCAGAATTTGGCAGGGTTTTTAAGATGTTTTCTGGCAAAGTCTAACCAAACCTTCCTGTTCTTCAGTGTTACCAGTTTGCGTCTAGAGGTAAACCCTGTATATTCACATTCACGAAGACGTCTCTTGATCGTAGACGTCGACTGTGACACGTCTACCTCCTCAACAGTGCTCTTGACCTGGCTAGATGTTGTGAGGGGGTGTTTCTTAACCAAATAATCCACATTCGTTGTATTGTGTGGTTTCTCAGGCCTTTTGGTATTGCTAAGCTCACTCTTTCATTATAAGAATGTACCAAATTGTTGATTTGGGCTCTCCTCATGTTTCAGCTATATCTCTCATAGGTTTATTTTGTTTTTTCAGCCTAGTGACGCCCTCCTTCACTTGCACTGATACCTATTTGGACCTCATTTTGAGTTCCAGTGAATAGCTACCAAATGGAAATTCAGTGCTGGGAATGAACTCCAGACCTTTTATCTACTTAATCTGTCATGGAGTAACATGGGAACAGCCCACACCTGGCCAAGAAACTGTATGTCAGTCACATGTCCAGTTACTTTGGAGCTTTTGAAAATGTAGGGGAAAATGGCAGTAATTTCTGAAAGCTTAATGCAATACTTAAACCCATTAAATTAAAGCTGAAAGTCTATACTTCCATCACATCTGGATTGTTTAATTTCAAATCCATTGTGATGGTATACAGAGAGGAGATTACAAAAATTGCAAAAATGTCCAGATTCTTATGGACCTAACTGTAAATATAGCATATAATTCAAATTCGTCCTTTGTCATTAAGGAACAGATAAAGGAATAGATTCATAAAGGAATAGATTCAAACTGTTATGTCACTTCAGTAGACAATGTCAGATCTAAAGTTTAATGCATTAATGAAAAGTTTAACATTTAAAACGGAAATGCACAGTTTAAAACAGCTTTAGAGAAATAGGGATAGTCAACATTTCAGTTATGGAAATAAGAATTATGCAAGTCTTTTCTCCTCTGGCATTGGCAGTCATTATATGCTATTTTAACTACTAGACATAGCTATTCAAATTTTGAACAAAACAGCAGTCTGTGTAGGAATAATTAATTCCTTGGTTATTTTGATAAGCATTTTCACTTATTTCCAGTCGAATGAAAAGATGAGTCTTTGATCTAGATCTGTTAAATAATATTATGCAGTTAGTTTACATGGTAAACTAAAATATTTCACATAAATGCATACCTGAAAAACTACTCAGAAGAAAATCTGCATGTTTTTCCAGCAAATAGAATGCCTTGCCTTGCATCCTTAAAGTACTCTATTACTGTTAATAGCAGTGTTCGGCAAATCGGTCCCTGGGGACCCACAGACAGTCCATGTTTTTGTTTGGGAGCTGGGAGGGAGGAAAACGTGGACTGTCTGGGGCTGTGTGAGGACCGGGTTGAGAGACACTGGTTAATAGTAGAATATTCAGTGTTCGAATATTAGTGTTTATTAACATGGCCATCCATCGTCTAGCTATGTATTTTGGTCATGGTCACATGGGGCCTTGGAAGTGAATCCCGGCTGGGCTACACCCTGGATGGAATGCCAAGTGATCACAGGAGGCTTACCCACACTAGGGGCAACTTAGAGGTGCCAATTAGCTTAACTCCACAGACAGAGAAGGGGCAACAATGTTACACTAAATAATGTTCAAAATTATATATAATATTATGCAGTGATGTTGTGCAAATTAAGTTTTTTTTCTGTTATATATTCCTCTGAGGTTACAATTATTAGTGTCTCATCACATCCTGCATAAATTCGTTCATCACTGGCTTCTGTTCTGTATTGGAGCACAAAAAAAATCTCAACATCTTTAGTATGCAAGTTTAATGAAATCTATATTCTCATAATAATCTGGGCTACTGTTCAGCAGAGATAACACTAGTTTACATGAAATTCAGCCATGCTTGTGCCACTAGAGTGGCAAAATCACAGTTAATGATATATGTCACTTCCTCTTAACATTTATAGCAATACCACTTTGTGCATTTATGGTGCTGAGACACATTCTGGTTGCACCCTCTCTAATTAGACTCCAAGGTGGCAAGATCATCCTGACACACTGAAGCTATTTCCTAGTTGCAATGTACAGTATGTAACAGTTTCAAGGTCAGGAGGGAATTCTGTTATTTGTTACTCTCTGACAAATAATCAAAAGTCCCTATTTTATATATTTTGACATTTTTTTCAGGAACTGCTTTACTTAACTGCCTTTAGGCAGTTCTTTTTCAAGGCATCATGACAAATATTTACGATATTTGTCAAACTAAAAGTAAAACGCATAATGTATCTTTATCCTGCTGTGCAAACTATTCAATTATACATTCAAATATGCATCATTAATAGGAAAGTTATAAGTATTTTGGAAAATGTTAGGGATTCCCCTGCTGGTAACTACTTCATATCTAGATTTTTAAATTGAGTTTAAAAAGTTATTCCTGATGAATATCTCAGCAATTTATGCAATCAGAACCGTGGCAATCTGCAACAGTAATGTGAAAATGACATGCAAATTCTTCCATGTTTTTTGTGGACATTTCTAATATTATTACAATTATCCCTTATCATTTACATCACAATTCTGTAAGCCAAAAATGAAAAGAAAGACAAAAATAACCAAACACATTTCACGGTCCGTCAAGAACATATTATGTGCAGTGGCATTTAGCATAACTAGAATAATCACAGATTATTGTTTTGTCATTTTATGAGTTTTTAAGCATAGAAGAGGAAAACTACAGATGAATAACAGGCCCAAATACTTATTTCAGAGCCGTGGCCCAAACCAAAGGACATGCAGTTCCACTGAAACCAGGGAACGCCCTGCAGAGAAAGAAAAATGCTGCTTAAATCTTTGTATACATAACAGACTTATAACCAGTGGTGTGGCTGTAAACATACCTCAGTGGGGATTGTGGGGGTCCCTCACAATTAAATCAGATTATGGGGATTGAGTTGTGTTTTGGACATTAGACAGTCATGTTTTCGGTAGATTTACCTTTACGTGAGTGAAATTACATTGAACAATTTAAGGGTGCGAGAGGGGAAGGTATATTTTCAAAGGGAATGTTTTTTATTAGTTTTTCCCACTGGGGGGAGCAGGGGAGGTGGATAAGTGCAAGCCCACTTATAACACATGACTGTCTCTATGGGGCCAGTGTGTGGCTCAGTGGACTAAGCCTCTCTGCCTGTGAGTGGAAGGTCACTGGTTTGAGCCTGGTCTCACCGGTACAGTCACACATCCGTGGGCCTTGAGCGAGGCCCTTAACCCCCAGCTCCATGGGTGCCACTGCAGGTGGCTGCCCTTCACTGCCAAGTTTACTCTCACCTACATGCATCATGGAGAGCAAGAAGTGGTAGGAAAAAAAAAGAGAATTTCCCCATAGGCATCAATGAAATGTCATTGCTTATTTATTTATGATATCTGGGACCATGATGGCAGAAATGAATAACAGAAGAGGGACATGTTACAATTCAGTTATTTGTCACCTGATACTGTTTAGCAGAGAAACTGATAATTGAGAAGATAGTGTCCAGTTGACCATGCTTGGGGCTGACACTGCTGCCGCATACTGTCAGACATTAACATTTATTTGTGCAGGGTATTTTTCCTCCACTTACACTATATCCTTTTTTTCTTCTCATATTCAGTAAGATTCAACGCAAGTTTGCAGGGGCACCCAGACTAAATGCTGATAGATACATATGCCTCCACCCTCCTTGAACTGTAGCTGCTCAGAGGAGCTGGCCACACGTGCTACTTGGAGACATCAGCAAAGCTGTAGTCTGTAGGTGGCAGGCAGCACAAACATGGGGGAGGATGCAAGCAGCACAGACAGGGAGCAGAGCTGGGATTCAACCCCCCAGCCCTGAACACATGAGGCAGAAATGCATTCCATCACTATCCTAGTGTGAAGGGCTGATGCATAATTCTATATTTAATGATCCATTCTATTTACATTTTTAAATGATTACATTTTTGGACTTTAACTGTGTCCTTACTGCCAACTTTGCTCAAAACAAATCTTAAACTACTGTTTCTACCTAATCATAAATCAAATGGGCTATACCTTCTGGGGCAATTAGGAGGAACTTTTTAAACTTTTTTTTTTTAACAGAAGAGCTCAACTATCAACATATTTAGGAAATTTCTATAATTATTCAGTGAGGTACCACTTCAAAGCTCCTGACTTCATATTAGGTATTTTTTGCATGTTTTTACGATAACATGCATAAATCACAACATCGTGAAATGCAGTCTGCAGTTACAGACCCTCCTAACAAGTATTCTCTTTGGTCCTCATTTTATGGTCATTTTTGTCTTTTTTATTTTCACAAAATTCTCTAAAAGTTTACATGTATGAGATTGTCTGATTTAATTATAAACTTTTCGCTTATGACAAAGGAATCAAAATAGTATTAGAAAAAATTACAAGAATTATGTCTTTGCTTACACCTATATTATAAACCAGCAATAAAATAAACAAAAACTGAACAGATGCACACAAATTCACAAACACAGACATGTTGTATATTACAGTGTAGCAGGAATGAACTGATTTTTTTCACCTCACAAATTTCTCTGGGTCACCTGAACTGTAGATGCCATGTGTACTGGCACACTTACAGCCCTGAGTAGAAATGAGCATCCGCGCACTTTTTATGAGAGGTAACACTATAATAACCAGGTAAGGGCAATTAAGATAATCCAAAATGCTGGAATGGAGAGGTAGCCCTTCAGCGGCTGAAGGACCACGCTGCCGCGAGGCACCCATTAGGATCATCTGAATTCTAAGCCTTCTATTGTTGCCAGAAGACCAGGTTGTTTCACCATGTAGCCCATGACTCACTCAAAGGAATGATGACAACAGTGAAGAGAGACATCTTAGTCATTCATAATAATAAACCACTCACATCACCAATATGCAGGGACTCACCTATTGCCTACATGGTTTTGATTGAGCGACTGATGTAAATCTATCGTAAAAAGAGGGGGACGATTGCGTGTACAGCGATTAATGTTTGTCCTTTATGTGGTGGGGGCAATGTCATGGTAATCTCAAAATGAGTTTGAAAGATGTCCGATGCACAAGTAGCATCTTATGGACACTCTGCTGCTGTTACACCTTCTCTATATGCTTCTGAGATCTGCACAGAGAAAGGATACACCTCTCCACTTGCTAGCATCATATCAATGGAATGGGACGATGGGGAAATATGGTCTCTTCCTTACAAATGGATCAAATCATTTCCTGAACTGACACACTTTGTTCATGAGTCATGAGTTTCCATCCAGACAGAATACATCCATTACAAGGTTACAGTATGTTCTAAAGATCGAGACCTCCCTAAGAGTGATGAGTCAAAGCTTCACTTTTGACAATGGCTGAAACTGCCACAGAAATCACTGCCTTAGCTCCGTTCTCCTGCAGTTACCGTGTTCCAGCTCTGAGGACTTTTGCTGCACACCCTGGTTCCTCCAGCTGCATGTTTTAGCTCTGAGGACCTTTGCTGTGCTTCACTCCTCTCCTCACTATGTGTTCCAGTCTGGGGAACGGACCTGCCCCCAGCTACATGTTCCAGCACAGAGGACTTTTACTGCACTCACTGGTTCCTCCAGCTGCATGTTTCAGCTCTGAGGACCTTTGCCGCGCTTCACTCCTCTCCTCACTTCGTGTTCCAATCCGAGGATCAAACCTGCCTCTAGCTGCCAGTTCCAGCTCTGAGGTGTGTACAGTTGGCTGCTTTCCACTAAAGGTTGCAGCAGATAGTGGAATTGTCTCTTGTGGTAGATCATTCATCCCAGAGCGGAATGTAAACATAGCTAAGCAAACCTCTTCCCAGGAGACCTTGGCCTTCACTATATGCATTGCCACTAGTATCTGAAGTGTTTCATAAATACTGTATGTGGGCCTACTGATATACTCTTTTGATAGGACCCTAATTTAACCTCATTCTAGTAAGAGGGTACCCTGTGGTTTGCGACACCCATTTTGCTTCTTTGATCTTCCTTCCATCCATCCATCCATCCATCCATCTTTGATCTTTTTCATTTCTAATCCTTGTTTTGCTTTGTTTACCTGTTTGCTCTTGTTTAGGCATCTTTGAATGAACACATATTTCTTGCTAGTTTGTTTATTTTATTAATTTCACCCATTATCCGCTACTCCATTTATTTCGTTTTAATTTTAGTTATTCTATATTCGGTTTATTTCTTTTCATTGTTATTCGTCTTTAGCAGTCTGTAGTTCACATAATATTCATTAATTCACCAGCAGTCATTAGTATCTCTTTATTGTTGATGTCAATAAAACCCACGTATTACAGATATGTTGTCCTTTTGTTGATAAACAAAAGCTCATGATTATAGAATTTAACTCCTTCAAACTAAAATTAAAGCTCATCCAAGTTCTTCTAATTGACAGTACATCCTCTAGATCAGTGTTTCCTAACCCAGTCCTCGGCGATAGTCCACGTTGTTGCTCCCGCCGAGCTCCGTGCCAGACAGTCCACATGTTTACTCCCTACGAGCTCCTAGTAGGAGCAAAAATGTGAACTGTCTGCGAGTCTGTGAGGACCGGATTGGGAAACACCGCTCTAGATCATCTTTACTGTTAAGGTAAAATTCCACAGCAGACACCCGAGATAAAAAGGAGAAGCTCACCAGGACCTTAAGTGGCACTGCTGTATACTGTACATGTTAATGCAATACAAGGACCTACTGATTACCAAATGAAATATGTGACCTTTCCAGACATTATGAATGTGCAGCACTTTTTAGGAAAAGTATGTTGTAAACTTCAAGGACACAGAATGAATAAATACATCATTTTTGTCGGTAAATGTGAAGGTTCTTCTAACCCATTTTAAAATGTGAAATGCCAAATGTAACACATTAAATATAATATAGATGTAAGGACTACGTACAATTTAGTTACACTCTAACCAATAAAAGTATAAATACTGAGCTTGATTTATTTAACTTTTTTTGATAACTTTCATCTTTCCATGGTCCATAAACAAAAAATTAAAATTAAATGAATCATCATGCGAAAAATTTCTTATTGCAGTTCTGGAAAAAAATAGATGATAAATTATCATACATATAAATGCAGATTATGTAATAAAAGATATTTACATCCTAATGAATAAACTATTTTCAAATATTCGTATGTGTGCTATGGCATATAATTACGTAATCATCTTGGACTATAATAGATTGCAAGCATGGCACCCACCACATTTTTACGTGTCTTTCCGTAGAACAGAATGATGATTGAGCTGTGCTGCACCTCTTAGATGTGAGAAGTTGACATTTCAAGGAGGTTTAAGCTTTTAATATATCAGAGAATGATTACACAGCCCTGGTTTCTGAAAGGACGAGATCTGGAATTTAGCCAGAGAACTGACGTTACCCTACGTGTTCTGTACACTCTGTGACCTGCAGCTGTTTGGGTTCTGTGCCTTTGGTTCCTAGGTGATCCACATTTTGTTACAGTCAGCCTGTACTCCTGTATAATCCTCAGGCAGTCTATTACCACTGGGGCATAAGTGTAAGTGACTGATGGGTGACTGTTTTAGGCCTGAAAGGCTGCTTGTAAAAGCAAGGCAGGAACTGGAAAAAAAAGAGAAAAGCAAAAGGTTGAGTAGGAAGCTGAGAAATCTGTTGCTTGTGGCTTTATAGAAGAGAGGGATAGGCAGACACCATGGTCACAGGCCTTAGCAGGCACTCGGACTGGGAATAGAAATACAACCAGAACTGCTAATTGCTAAAGCCAGGAAAAGGACTTCAGCTAATTTCCCTGGCTGCTGAAAAACCCTTTGAGAACCATGACTATCTCACTCCAATGAGTGCAAAAGGTGAAGTCCTTTTGTAACTACTGTATATAAAACAAAAGGTGAAGTCCTTTTGTAACTATATAAAACAAAAGGTGAAGTCCTTTTGCAACTATGTAAAACAAAAGGTGAAGTCCTTTTGTAACTATATAAAACAAAAGGTGAAGTCCTTTTATAACTATATAAAACAACTATAAAAAACTGTAGTCTAAATATAAAAAAGAAAAAATCAGCATTACAGAGCATAACTCGTGATCTTAGCCTATATACCAGCTACTTGCCATTTCATATTTTCAAGATGGATCTACAAAGCAAGCCAAAATCTTGGTGTATGACCAGAATTAGGGAACCAAAACAAAATGTGCTATTGAGTAAAATTCATTGTCTTTTCTGTCAAGTCTTACACTGACCACAGTGGGATATTTGAGAAGAGTCAGTCACAGCCAACTTGCTGAGAATATCACAAGTGTCCTTCTTTGGGTCGATGATCTCATCAGATTGCTACTTACACAGTTCAAGCTACATAATGCAATAAATCAGGCAACGAAACAAAGCTGAATGAGATGCTGCCCCAGAGGGATCTTAGTCTCCATCATTTAAAATTCCTACATGTCAATGACCATCAAGTCATTAAATTGTCAAAAGAAGTTTTATTTTAAAACCCTGTGAGTTACAGGCCATGACATGAATCCTGAACGATCACACAGAGGAATATCTGTTGACTTGCCAATTACTGCTAAATAAAATACACATTAAAGGAATTAATTACGAGTTTTAGCTGGAATTCAGTGGAATTCGTTTAAAATTAAATTTTCATTTTAAGTTTTTAAATAATGCAAATTTATTTTTTGAGCACAAATAAAATACTGATATATGCTAAAATCATAAATTACGTTTAACCTTCTTTATAAATCGTATACATAAAATAAGTTATTCTTGAACATTTATTTTTTTTTTTTTAACCTTTCTCCCTTTTTACTTCTGCATTTTTAAAGTCTTGTATCAAGATTTAAGATTCAAAATCTTCATTGTCCATATGCAACAGGTGCATTGGAATGCTCGGCTTTCCAGACTCATTCAGTTATGAAAGCATAAAGACAGTCCCAAAGCGACACAGGTAATGAAAAACAATTAAAGACGATGGCAAACGACAGAGACGATGCAAACAATTCAAAACAGAGCAAGTGCAGAAACAGTGCATGTACCGTGGATATGACTGTAACCCAATCACTGTCTACAGAATGATCATCTCTGACTCTTCTGTTTATATTATTGCCAAAAGCACCTCAGATAATCTAATAATTTCAACTTTGCTAGAAATATGAGGGTTTTTGGCATATCATAAATACAGTAGAATATATATTCAACCATCTGCTCATAAATCTACAAGGTTTCAACAGCCACGAAACAAAACAAAATTAAAGAAACTCTTCTTACAGTGCAGCTAGCTCTAATTCTGTCTAAATTCACTGAGAAACAAGAAACTACACAGAATAGTAGACTATACATAATTCAGCCAGTTTTTGCCGTACATACAGGAAATATTTCTGTAGTATGTTGGTATCAATTTATCAGTAGAAATTGTAGATAGAATTAAATACTTATTGGACTCATTAAAGTGGGGAAATAGGTTGGAACGAAACACTGCATTCACACGACTGCCTGGAGATTGACTTTGATAACCCTGCCTTAGAGTTTTCCCCTTTCCACAAATGATTCTCTTTTATCTAAACCAAAAATGAATAGAGGAAAGAGGAAAATGAAATATTTTATGGATTGTTGCTTCTTCATAACTACTTTGAATAGTGTTGTTAAGCACCGGGAGGTTTGATTGGTGGGTGGAATGTCATTATCTACTTTTCTGGCAAGACGGAGATGTTATTTTCCCTCCTGAAACAGGAATTTAGTGGTTTAAAGTAAGACAAAAAAGTTGTTTTTTTTTCTATCATCCTCTTAAGGTATTATACCTTCAGTTATGGAAACTATGATTACAGAAAAATCAAATGTCTATAAATCAAGGAAATATTTTCCTTTGAAAAAAGCAACAGCGATAAGTGTAGCGCTCCAAACTCAGTCCAACAGAACGTCCTATGAAAAACTACAATGTAATTTGACTCACTCGCATACTGAATGAGTACAAATGTTATCAGCCGGATTCATTTATGTTTAACATCTACTTGCAGTCGAAACGCCCTCAGCCACACTCAGCCAGGCTTGTTTTAAACACACCTGTTCTTATTTCCTAATTAGGGTATTATACGGATCTCTTCAAAGTGAAGCTTTTGTGAGGTATCGTACCAGCACTACCGAACCGGTGTCATGTCTGATTGTGGTCGCCAGTTGTGTTCTTCAGGCCTGGCTTGTATTTTCACCCGTTCCTTTTCTGACCCTAACCTGCCAATTGGAATGACTGAATTACGTTCTGCTTTTTCGCTGACCTGTTTTTGCTCTGCACGTGGATCTTTGGACTGATTCATCACATATGTTTATTTGCATATTAGTCTTTGTCATTTTCTTCAAAAGGTTTCAACGAAATTTTTCTGTTAAAGTTATTCCGGCAAATTAAAAATCTTATTCATGCATGTAGTATTAAGTTATGAGTAATCTCATGTTTCAGTAGCTGAAGAAAAATAAGACTCTTTGCAGTTTCTTAAAACAGTATTTTGTTCTCAAAATCAATAATGCTGTTGTTGCAAGAATTTTGCTGACAAACTGGTAGTTGACAATGGAGTGATAGAATGTTCTTATATTATTGTATTTAATAACAATGGCTGTTTTTTTACCACCATTATAAGAACATGATAACAATGGACGCTCTTCATACTCACTCATTTCTTTAACATTGCAAGAGCTTTTCCTTTTTCAAGCAATGGAAAAATAATGGAGGCTGGATCTGCATTGCATGCATTGCCTGAAGTATGGACATTCGCTGATGCTGATTGCAATCATATTTCTTGCAACATAGTGCTAAGAAAAGAAAGGAAGAAAAAAAAAACTTTTGTATGTCAGACTGAATATAGGAGAGCATGCTAATAGAAAAACGGCATAATTGTGCACTGATTTTATAGAGAATAACTCACATTAAATCTCTTCTGCTGTTTCAGTGGTTGGCAATAACAAAAATCATTTCTACTTTCTAATTCATGTACATGAACTGTCACACTGGCAATCCCAATTCTATGCCGAATGCAGAAGAAGAATATGGTTATACGCTGGTTTATCACCATATACATACAGTCTTACTATATAATATTTAATATGCTAGGAAATTGTATGGTGCTGTACAGAACTGTCTCGAGTGTTTCCATTTTTCCAGTTCTTAGTGTTATTTTTCATTCATTCTTCAGAAAACCAAGGATTCTAAAATATTAAGAATTAAGTGCAAAATTAGCAAATGTATGCCATAATAGCTTTTTCTAATTGAAATATTAATATATATATATGTATTCAAACAATTTGCACATATGATCCAAATAAATGAGAGAAAACTAAGAATCCTGTGATCATTTGTACTTGTTTAGCAATTGCTTTGATTCAGAGGGATATACAAATCTGGCTCATTAATACAGCTGCGTATTTTACCAATGGAAATCAGCCTTATTGCTCAAAGTGATTACAATTGAATAAGTAGTGATTTGATTGGATCAGTGACCCAAGGAAGAACACTTGCAATTTTTACAGGAAGTTGGCTGTGACTAATATGTATCTTATCATATCTACATTTTTATTTCCACATGCCAAGATTATGTACCTGTAAAAAACTGTTTTACAGTGGAAAAAATACCACTGTATCCTTTTTTTTAAAGAGAAGGAACTGTTTAAGGAATAGGCATTTACAAAACTGTTTTTAGTTATATAAAAACTAAAATGAATACTATGTGTGTTTTCAAAATGTCACCATGAAATGTCAGACTGTGCTGGTTCTTTTCTGCATGCTGGTGTTTACAGACATTCCGTTAAAATGATGTCATAAACGTTCAGTACTTCACAGTGACTGTGTTAGAGTACTCTATGTAATAGAACTGTGAAATTAGGCTTGGGGTGTTAGTGTAAGTGGGAAGACCCCCTTGGACATAACAAATCTGAAACCAAATTTAAATGTTTCAAGTTTAACTATAGATGACATGAAAATGCAGCAACGCTCCGAACAGCAACATGAGGAATGACTGCAGAGTCAATAGAAAGATAGGAGCAGAATTTTGTTTTATTTTCTGCCGATTAGCAATTGTTTTCTTCACGGCGAAAATTACCTCTGATCTTGTCTGAGATGTAAAATCATCATGCCATGAAACATTTCTCAAAATAACTCAAATAGCTGGGTGAATTACTAACGTAAAGCTCAGAGGAACAGACACCAAAGGAACAAATACCAGTACTGTAAGGTGTATACTTCATTCATGGACTAGACTAGGTCATACAACAGTCGAGGTGCGAGCTAACAAAAAAAATGTACATGTCTGTATGTGTGTAAGGTTAGGCCTGGGTAGAATTTAAGGTTGTCATGTTGGGATTACAGTTTTCTCCATAGAAATGAATAGGGAGTCCTGATAAAGATATATATATATATATATATATGTGTGTGTGTGTCTGTGTGTGCGTAGTGTGTTGTATTGGGGCACATCTCTTAATTATTGAATTCAGATGTTTCATTCAGACACAGGTGTACAAAATCAAGCACCTCAGTATGCATTGAGGTTTACAAACATTTGTGAAAGAAAGGGTCATTCTGAAGAGCTCAGTGAATTCACGCGTGGTACTGTCATAGGATGCCACCTTTGCAATATGTCAGTTTGTGAAATTTCTTTCCTGCTAGATATTCCATGGTCAGCTGCAAGTTGTATTATTGCAAAGTGGAAATGTTTAGGAACAACACAAACTCAGCCACAATGTGTCAGACCACGTAAAGTAACAGAGCGGGGGGATCACCGAGTGCTGAGGCGTGTAGTGTGAAAAAGTCACCAACGTTCTGTTAACTGGATTACTGCAGAGTTCCAAACTTCCTCTGGCATTAACCTCAGCACAAAACGCATGTGCCGGGAGCTTCATGGAATGGAGAGCGTTACCTGCCTGACTGCATTGTGCCAGCTTTAAAGTTTAGTGGGGGAGGGATAAAGGTATGGGGATGTTTTTCAGGACCTGGGTTAGGCACTTTAGTTCCAGTGAAGGAAACTCTTAGTGATTCAGCATGGCTGTGTCCTAGTGCACAAAGCAAGGTTCGTAAAGACATGCCTGGGTGACTTTGGTGTGAAAGGACTTGACTGGCCTGCACAGAGCCCTGACCTCAACCCCAACAAACACCTTTGGGATGAACTAGAATGGAGATTGTGAGCCAGGTCTTCATGTCCAACATCAGTGCCTGACCTCACAAAAGCTCTTCTGGATGAATGGGCAAAAATTCCCACAGACACACTCCAAAATCTTGTGGAAGGTCTTCCCAGAAGAGTGGCAGCTGTTATAGCTGCAAAGGGGGACCGACTCCATGTTGATGCCTATGGATTTAGAATGGGATGTCATAAAATTTCCTGTATGTGTAATGGCCAGGTGTCCCAATACTTTTTCCATATTGAGTATATATATATATATATATATATATGCACAAATATCAATCATCCATAACATTAAAACCACTGACAGTGAATAACCCTGATTATCTCATTACAGTGGCACCTGTGAAGGACGCCATTTTATATTAGGCAAGTGAACATTCAGTTCTTGATGTTTATGTGTTGGAAGCAGGAAAAATGGGCAAGTGTGAGAATCTGAGTGACTTTGACAGGGGCCAAATTGTGACGGCTGGATGACTGGGTCAGAGCATCTCCAAAACGGCAGGGCTCGTGCAGTGTTTCTGGCATGTAGTGGTCAGTACCTATCAAAAGTGGTTCAAGGAAGGCCACCTGGTGAACCAGTGATGGGCCTGTCACTGAACAGTAGTCCGTCTGGTCAGCTACTGTAGCGCAAATTGCTGAAAATGTCAGTGCCCACTATCATAGAAAGGTGATCACTGTCCACCACCAAAAGTACCTACAATGGGCATGTGAGCGTCAGAACTGGACCATGGACCAATAGAAAAAGGTGGTCTGCTCTGATGAGTCACATTTTCTGTTACATCATGTGGACAGCCAGGTACGTTATTTGGGGATGGTATCAGGATGCACTTTGGGAGGAAGGTGCTCTGGGCAATGTTCCACTGGGATACCTTTGGTCCTGGAGTTCATGTGGATGTTACTTTGATACACAACACCTACCTAATCATTCTTGCAGACTTGGTAAACCCTTTCATGGCAGGGGAATTCTACGATGGCAGTGGTCTCCTTCAGCAGGATAAGGGGCCCTGCCGCACTGCAAAAATCATCATGGTTTGAGGAACATGAAAAAGAGTTCAAGGCCTCAAAATCCCCCAAAATGGACTTAAAGGATCTGCTGCTAATATCTTGTTGTCAGGTACCACAAGACACCTTCAGAGATCTTGTGGAGCCCATGCCTTGATGGGTCAGGTTGTTTGGCGAGGGGGACGCACACAATATTAGGCAGCTGATCTCAGCCTAACATTTAATGCAGAAGATTATGTAGGCTTGCCAATGCATGGTATAATGTATGTGTTATACAAATTGTTTTGAAAACAATCTTGTATAGTGCAAAGTACCTTTGTAATATGTAACACTGGATAACTGTTTGGCATATTATTATTATTATTATTATTTATTGTGTCCTTAAATCAAGTAGATATCCATGTTTTCCCTCCACATTTTTTACAACCTGTACTGCAGTATAAACGAAAAAATCCTTAAGAAATATATTAGTATCCCTTGGTTCCAGTGCACAAGGAACATGCATATATTACACTGCTTTCTGCTCAGTAGTACTTCTTAACATAATATTAGTCTTTTAAATCTGTGTCCTTCTACATGTAGGAAGTGGTTGAGTGTGGACCGCTGACGAGTCGCCACTGAGAAGCAGTTAGATCCAGGTGCAGGAAGATCTTGTCCCTTAAGAGCCGCTGGTCCTTGTTGTGAAACACGGTGCACTTCCCAAACAGTAGATAAATACTGGCAGAACATTGTGCTTATTGTCCTGTTAGGAAGTCCCAGTGGGTAGCTCGACCATTCTCGTGTGTGTGTGTGTGTGTGTTTGTGTATATACACGCATACATGCATACCGACACACACACACACACACATATATATATATAGAGGGGGGGGGGGGGATTCTTAAATTGTATTTTCCCTAATTTCCTAGTGCACGGTTTTCTTGCTTTACACACATGAATGCGCATAATCTTCAGTGTACTGTGAAGGCCTCCAATACCAATCTAGTTACACTGTCAGTTGGGATTTCTGTTCTGTTGCACAGTTCTCCCTCTGTGTCTCCTAGGAGCAGTCCGTGCCCGGACATCCCTTGGGGGTGTACACTAAGTCTGGAATAACAGATTAACCCCTTTGCATTCGTTTGTGCATGCACACGTCTATTCGTGTGCTCTTCATTCCTTAAAGTAAAAAACAAAAAAAAAAAACATGGCTTTTAGTTTTTTTCATGCAATGATGTAGCGTTAAGACATCAGGTGCATTAAGTATTGTTCAGGCACCAAGAAAGCTTTGTTTGGATATTACTTAAAATACTGACCTGGCTTTCAATGGTCCTTCAATGAGTCATCCATTTTATCCATAGTACTTACATTGTAGTGTAATATCTACCACCTTTATTACTAGAGGTGTAGTGATCAAGACCCTATCGACACAATCCATTATATGCATGGCTTGATACCCTGTAGACCAGATATTAGTCCATGAATGAGAATTTACAGACAGAATAGAGGTAAACTTACAGTCAACCTTTCACTACTAAACCAAGTGATAAAATGCAAAGGGAGAATATCTGCACACACAAGCACGCACCTGGGACAATTTAAAACTTGCAGCCACAAAGGCAGCAACATATTTGCGGAGCCTTTGTGCCGCTGTTCCGCAGTTTGTTGTAGGATCATCAAAATTTATGCTTTTTTTAGAATTCACTTTCTGTTACACTGCAGAGTAAGCATAGCAGTGTTAGAAAAAATATAATCAAGTAATGTTTTTCGTGCCTGCATTGTGTGGCTGTTATAAAGCGGCATTGAGAAATACCTTTGGATTATTTCTGACTCTCATTTGATAAGCAGCAAGTGTTGAGCAGAGTGGCACACGACATCTACATTATCCAGAGTGGCTCCTGTGAGATGACCTGCCATTTGGACGGGCCTTTGTGCTCCCTATAAATTATGGTATCATTTGTTTGATGCACTTTATTTTTGTGCAGTGTGTAAGAAGCAATTGTCTGCTATTTGAAAGAACACCGCAGCGACAGGGACCACGAAGACAAAAGAGGAACATCTACTCTTACTCTTACTAGGTAAACATTAACATATTCGTTTGAACCAGTGTGTTTAGGTACAGTATATTATGTTTATTAAGATTTCATTGCAATATACATATATTTTTAATTTTCATTAGAAAGAATGTCTTTTTCCTGACAAACATATATTGTGGCATCAATTTTATAAAACATTCTGAATGAATTATATTTAAAAGTATGCCATGGTAGTTATTATTATTATTGTTGTTAATAATAATGGATACTTTTTATTGATCCCCCTGCTTCATCTGTAATTAAGGGCAATAGTTTTGTTTGGAACAATAAATTCAGCTTGATATAATACCATTTCAAAGAGAGATTGCACAAAATGCAATTTCGTGATTACCCTCATGTGCTCCGATATACATGATTTGCTGCAAAACTAATTTAGGATTCATTTTACTCACTTAAACTACATTATTGTGCCAAATCTAGGCCACCCAGGAATGGAGGGATGTGCTTTCTTTATCTTCCTTGTTTGTAAAAGAATGACCTGTATGTACAGTAACAGCATTTCCCCAGAACACATATAAGGGAGGGGAGGGGGAGTGAAGAAATCAGCTTAGCTCATGGATGCTTTTCTAAGGTTTAATAATAATGGTAACATAAATACAATGAGACTGCAACCTTGGTGCCGAGTTTTCTGGATGCAGTGCAGCTCATGATGGAGCGATAGGCACACACATTTCTGAGCACAGATGCAGAACCTCATCTGCTTGTATTGGGGCGAGGCACTCAGTTTTAAATGTTCTTATTCATTAGGGTGACGTTATCTGCGCCCTTGATGACCACAGCACATACCCACCCCCCGGAACGCAAGCAAGTCTCACCTTCCATCAAAGGTCAGTAAGCATTTAAGCCTTGCATCTGTTGGTAAACAGAAACGTCATTTATATTATAATTGCAAAATATAATACAATGCAAAAAATTGAAAGTATCCCATGTGACATTTCTTTGTGGAATGGTTGCTCTATACTGTATGTGCTTGTGTTCATTTGGGGACAATTCTTGTAAAATGAATAGCTATAATAATAATATAATAATATAATAGCTATTGTGAAAAAGGAATTTAAGTTTTTATACTAGAAATGAATAAGTATTGATTCAACCCAGGAAATACAGTTGCTTTTTTCATATTTAAAACATTTCAGTGATAGACATACACATCACTTACAATAACATTCAGCTTACTTATGAGAAAATGTGACTGGCATAAAATGTCAGGTTAATTGGTTTAATAAAATCTCTTAGCTCTCTACTTAATGATATAAGAATCATTCTTTAGAAAAGAGTAAACTGACTTTTTCTGCATATAGACATCAGAAAGAATGTTTTGAAAAAGTTTAAAAGTTATCAATACTTAAAAACATTTTATTTGATTGCTTGGGCTCTGGAGTTTGGACTAAGAAATGTTGTTTTTTTTTCATTCCCCTTGAGTGTTAACTTTCAATTATAAGAACTTCTACTGAATTGGAAATATTTATACTTCCTGCACAGGCCAATAGTTGCTTTTTTATTAACCATTTGCTAAAGCATTCTGTAAAAAAATGTAAAATTCTTGAATGTAATTTTAATTGTTATTTTTCACCAGTCCCAGGTGATTAAAAGATACAATTATGAAACTGAACTTCTTTCAAAGGATGGAAGTGCCAAATTCTAGGTCAACATATCACAGCACCTGACAGTCTTCATTCATTCATCTTCCAACACATTTTTTTATGGGGGGCGGACGGCAGAGAATACAGTAAGAACAACTGTTTCACTTTACCATGAGCCACTCTGAGTCATTATATTAGATAACGCAGCGCAACTTTTATTTAAGATTTCGTAAATTATTTTTTCATAATCTCAAATGCACATAGATTATGATTCTTTGGATCCACTGTAATAAAATATACATCTAGCCCCAGTTGCATTATTGCTCTTCACAAAAATATTAAGACATCATTATTCATCCTGACAGTTACACAGTAAGAAAAAGAATGAAGAAAAGCACAACATGCTTCTGTTAATAGGAAGCTTAAAATATACATTATATATATATATATATATTTAAATATATGCAGACACACATATATATATATATATATATATACATACAGTACAATTGGTATATATATATATATATACAGTACAATATATATATAATTTATAACATGTTATATATATATATACACACAGACACACACTATATACACACATACATATAGCTTTTAGAACTTCACTGAAGGACATGGCAGCAGGGCACCTTCTACCAGTCCTGAACTGCCAAGTTCATATTTTAACTACTATTCCATCAGAAAGCGTCTGCAGGGCTGCAGGGTGCATAACCTTTTGATAAAGATCACAGAAGGCCTTGCTCCTGCATCTAGCATCAATCCGAATACATCTGGAGAACTGAGAGGTTTTGGTTTAGAAACTTTTTTTGAAAGAAAGTGTATGCTTTAGATTTCAGGGCTCACATATAGCATAATACTTTTCCCATACTGGTTTTCAGCAAAAGAGTGGGACCACAATATTTGCAAGTCATGCCTTAGATCATGAATCAACTGTGCAACAGTCATATTTTTGAGTTTGAGGTCACTAAGGAAATAAACAATGAAGTGCGTCAAATAAATGACACCATAATTTATTGAGAGCACCTTTCTTGTGCTCTTCACCCTTCTCCGGCTCTTGGTAGCTTACTCAGTAACAGAGGTGGAAAGTGTAGGTTCAGAAAGTTTAAATCCATAATACAATTTTGCTTCAACCAACCAGTTGAGAATAAAGAGTCTCAAGTTAGTTGAGTATAAAGAGTACTTAACTGGTTAGTTGAAACAAAATCTTCATCTGGATTTTTACTTTGTAGACCTGAACCTTCCACTTTTGCTCGTTAATCCTTCATCCACTTATTAGAAAACGGTGGATCTTAAGGACACTGCAGTCATTGTCAGCCTGTACAGTCCTGATCGCCTCCTGCAGGAGCGTGGCAGATTTCCTGGTGGACTGACGCATCACGCACCACTGGGCTGCTGAACAGGACGCTCAAGGCTGAGCGGGAGAGAGAGGGATGGTAAGAGGGACACCTGCAAGCATGATACAGAGGCAGTGCATGTGAGAAAGGCCATCTGCATTCCTATGGGCTGAAAAGGCTCTGTGTTGCACTAAATTGAGGGCAGCTGGGTGAATGAGTCACATAGGCGTTGGTGCCCTTGGCAATGCCAATCCACTGCAGGCGTATGTGGTCTGTATCAAGGGTGAAGGGCCACCCAGGGAGGCCATACCTCAACTCATGCATGGCCTGTTTGATGGCTAGGGCCTTCCGCTTCACAGCACCATCCCACTGTTCGCCGGAGGTGAGTTTCTAGGAGGAAACTGGTTCCTCATCTCAAAAGTTATGTAAGAAGACAGTTCCTGAGCCAACCTCTGGGGCCTCAGTGTAGAACCAGAATTACAGCTCAAAGTTGGGGGTGTGAAACACTGATTCAGTAGTAGGGGCCTTTTTAAACCACTGGAAGGTAAGTTTTGCATCCTTGGTCGACTGGACACATTTAGGCTTGACCTTCCAGGTGAGGTCCAAAAGGATACTTAAGCACAAAGCAAACTGGCCAGTCCCAGGTAGGCCTGTACTGGGATCTTTGTGACATTGTGAGGGAAAGTCCGGTTGGCTTTGACTTTCCAGGAAGTGATCCTGAATCGCAGTTGGCACTTTTTGGTGCTGCATGGTCACTTTGGGTGGCAGGATTACAGGAACACATTGCAGGAGGCCTTGAAACCAGTCTAGTCTCCAGTAGTAGGGGTATTAGTAGATCAGGGAAGATCCCAATAAGCTACTCCCACACTGGGCTTAAGATGCACAGAATTGCAACACCCACGTATACAGGATAGTGGTAGGGATCCCACTCCAGGAACCCAGCAAGCAGGAGGGCCAGGCTAGGATATTACTGCTTCCCGTTCCCAGCAGAGCTGACAGAAGGTGGTCCAGGATTTGCACCATGCAAGATAATGGAAAGAACAGGTTTTCCCTGGTGGATACATTAGCTCTCTAGCCAGTACCTGCTCAATGACCATGGGCTTGTCCTGCAGGTATGGTTCAGTCAATGGCATCAGCCGTCTTGGTGGGGGTTGTTGGGGCTACTTGCCAAATGAGTCTCCACACGGCATGTGGTGCTAATCCATTGGGGAGGTGCCACTTATTGGCATCAGTGTCACCACCTTCTGGCATCTTCCACCAATGTGGTGAGAAGGCACAGGAGACAAGAGTGCAGGCAGACACCCTGGGAGGGGTGAAATTTATTCAGAAGATATGGGTAAATATTTGCAGCCTCTGTCATAGTCTCAGCCTCGGTTTGGTGCGATTAGACTCCTTGTGGCTGACTTTGAGGGAACCATGGTTACCATCCCCAAGAATGATGCTGGCCACCATACTTTTCTCAGAATAATTAATGTAGAAATGCTCAACCTCAGTTTCAACATTGGTAAAAAATTCATGTCTTATGTGTATCTCAGTACTTTTTTGTTTATTTTTTTGTTTAAAAAAGATGAACTGATGTAGTATTATAGTCCTGTTCTTGCCCCCTAACCCACATTGCATTCAACCCGCAACGTTCATTATTAGCCTATTGAGGACCACATAAGGCTGATTAAGGGTTGGAATGAAAACTTGGCGGGGGTGCCAGGAACAGCATTGAGAACCAATATTCTAAACCAACCATTTCAATATTAGAAACATCTATCCACCTGTCTTTACCTAATAACATACTAAACATATAGTATATACTAAGTACAACTCAAATGTCCAACAGACATATACTTAAAAAGCATAGTTCTCAGAACACCAGAATTTTATCTCCAAAATAAGTAGTAAAAGGATTTTGGTCCTATGCAGAGGTGGATGTTTCAGGTCCAGAATGTAAAAATCCGGACCAAGATTTCATTTCAACCAACTAATTCAGTACTCTGTGACTGACTCTTTATACTCAACTGGTTGGTTGAAACAAAATCTTTGTCTGGATTTTTACTTTCTGGACCTGAAATATCCACCTCTGTTCATACGATAAGCATTATGCACTAGAGCACGGTATCTCAGAGGAAAGAATATAATACACTAACTGCTGTAGGTCATACATCCATGCCAGATAAATTCAATTATTCCAAACTGCAGAGCACAGAACATGAATGCTGTATACTATCTGCAATAGTAGACATGTAAAAATGTTCACAGAGCATTAATCAGAAACATTGGAATACTTTTAGGAGCGTGTAATATAGTCCAGAATAACAGGTAATCTTAAAAATAGTATGGGATGGGAAATGTAGGGCAGTGTGTGGCTCCGCATGGGCTGCAATGAGGCTCTATGGACTCTATGTCCATGATCAGAAGGTCCACAGTCCAAATCCAATGGCAGACAGTGTTGTTACCATTGGACCCTTATGCAAAGATGCTTATCCTCGGTTATGTCAGGGCCTGGTTGACCCAGCTTTCTCAGTTATGTGTCCCTTCTGATAAAAGTATATGATTAATAAGGAAGAAAAAATTGAATGTTATGTGAGGAATGCTAGCATTAAATGCAAAATGAATCATATAATTGTAACAAACAATCAGGGAACTAGCATGACAAATCAGACATGTATGTGAAGCATGTGAAGTTAAAAAAAAAACAGTATTATGTTATTTTAAGCACAAATTTGATGATTGTTTACCCATTGAAGAGAACAATCTTGTATGGTGCAGCCATGATACAGAAAAACATGCATACAGTTCACAGACCACAGGAAATTTTATACTCATATAACAAACCTAATGGAACTGTAGCTGCATCACTGTACATGCATACAGCACTGCTGCAGTGGGCAATAAGTTGCAACATTCAATCAATGAAATCTGGCATTTCTGCATATTCATTTCACAAATTTAATGGCATGCATTTTCAAAAATGCCTGAAATATGGCCGTGATAAATTACAATTTTCCAGAAATAAAAAGCAATTTCCTATTGGATTAAATATTATCAGTGGAAGCCATTGCAGGATCAAACGCAGCTAGAGATTCAGAGTACTTCATATGTATTGGGCAAAACCCCAAGAATTTTGAACATCAAAATCCATTTGGTTTGTTGTTTTAGGACATAGTTACTTTTCATTTATTTAGCAGATGCAACCTAGAAGAATATCTTTTTTGATTTATTGTGTATTTATAAGGCAATGTTACATTTATCAGAAATGGTCAAACTTTTTGAAACATTAGTTAGAACAGTTACACTGTAATGGTTATTTTCTACAGTGTGGTTGAAACTGTACTGTTTGAGGCAACAATCTTTTAACAAAAAAGTGATGGATTTACAGATGGATTACGCACATTACGGATGGATTACGCGTGTTCACATATTTTGTTCATCTCAGTCATGGGGGCGTATGTAAAGTTATGACAAGTGCATGTGATAACGTGTTCTCACTTGTATGACTTCACCTCTGTAATATAGGATTGTTTTTTTGGATGATGTTTGTCATAGCACACTGTGCATTAGGCATTCAATCTTTTCAGCATTCTGTCAGTAAACCCCTAGAAATTAGAAAAGTTGAAAGGAAAAAGGCAGAAATCCCTTACCATTTATGAGTCACTTAAAGTTCTTTCATTGTCATTATCCTTGTAAAAATGTAAATAGATGCACGACTGAAAGAGAACCTTCTCCATAACAGCACTGTAGCTATGAGTGTGCCTATAAATATCTGCCATTTGAGAAATGACTTGGGGACCACAGGTAACTCCATCTAGGTTTCCCCAAATTACATTACCATTGTGTACCAGAGAATACATTACCATACCACTGATTTACTTTTTACTTTCAACAACCTTATTACCTGTTTTAGTTTTGTTGTCAGTTGAAGACCAATATGAAATAATATGTATACCTTTATATTCTTTTTTTTTTCCTTTTAAGGGGATGCAAAGCGGCCATTAAATTAGACTTAAGATAGTCAGAGCAGCAGCGGTGAGCAGAAGCTGATGCAGTAATTAGAAGTGACACATCTTGCTTTCACTGGGATTCAGCTGATTTAAACCAAAAAGCCAATAAGTGTAATTACTAATGCATGAATTTCATTAGGGCTCTTTTTCAAGTATAGCATATGTCTACTGCTGCTCTGCTGTGGCTGTTACGTGTGGAATTTGCATAAAATACATGATAGTTTGCATCAATTTGATCATTTTTTTATCACTGGAGAGTAAGTGGTTAATCATTACATTTTCGCTTATTTGTGTCAATGTGAAGTAATAGGATCCGTTCCTGTTTATCCAATAACAGTCTTTAATGCATTTAAAAAATATCATGATCTTCATACACAACCTTCCAGGCAAATACTACTACAAGAAACGTTTCCAGTAAGTCTTGCTTATCTTGTTTCTTGTTTATCGATAGCATTAATTTGCAGGTAATTTGATGATCATTCAGTTATTTGTTTCACTTGTTTACAAAGGGCAGACATGCCATTGATATTGCCCCATTGGAACATGAAGTAATTACTGAAGGCTGATTAACATATAAATGACATCAGTGGCACTGTGAACTGAATAAAGCATTAAAGAAGTTCAGTGATGAACGCATTTTGAAGGAATGAATGGTTGAGTGAATAATGAAACAGAGCGTTGTGGTGTAAAATGTTTTTATAATAGATATAATATATAGCTAACCAGTATAGATATAGACAGGACATATAATGTAATGGCTACAATATACACAGCAAAATGATTGTACTTGAGTGAACATCTATTTTTTACCTTGAAGGAGATCATTTTGTCTTTTTTTTTTTTAGTTGGTTAGAATTTAGGCAGCTGTTTGATTCAAATTACTATCGAGTAACTTGAACAGCTACCTGTATAACAGAATATGTTCCAGGTTTCAGAAGGAAATCAGTGCTGGATGGGAAGAGTGGGCCCAGTGACCAAACAGCTGGATGCTTTTTATTTTGACACCAGAGTGCGTCAGGAGCTGCGATGAACTGGCCAGTGATCCCCCCATGTCCTAAGCTTCCTGCTTGAAGGATACCAATGCAGAGCAGCATATCCACACTGGTCACATTAAAAGATAAGTAACATTTCATTTGAAGAAATCAGTCAATGGCAGTTTTGGGCTAATTATTCAAAGTACTCCATTCTTAGCTGACTAGCAGTTTGTAAAATGACCCTAAAAGACAATTAATGCGCTAATTTGATTATATTATTATTATTCACTATTATTTTACATCAATATTAAACTTTGGTTATGATTTTACTTATGATTACTTACTAGATACTGTGACCCCTTTGAGTATAGAAAAGTGTGTTGTGATGATATAATATTCAGTGAAATGACAAGGTGGTCATGTTGCATTCAGCAACATGGTCTGGATTTTGATTTATACAACCAGCATATAGTCACTATAACATATGTAACAAATCTGAGATCACCTTTGCTTAAAGAGTGTTCTTAGGAATATATCTATTAGATCAAGAAACACAAATGAAACCCCTGTGTCGGCTCTTTTAGTACTTATAGCGTTAATGACAGAAAAGCACTTCGCAACAACCCCACATATCAATCATTACTTTGCCACATAAATGGCATATACATTTAATTCAACTCCAATTGTTGTAATATAATGTTATATAATTCATGCTTGAAATATAAAGGCAAGTTGACAGTATGATATGATGGCACTGTTAGGATGCCGCCGTGGGCCAGTAGGGGGCGATCATCACCACAGGCAGTTCTAGACCCTATTTTTTTGTCTCTGTCTAGCGATTTGTCCCAGATTTTTTTAAATACATTTTGTAGCCCCAGCTCAGCAAACTTTATCGTGAGGATCCCTCCTCATTGGGGGGGGGGGGGGGGGGGGGGGGGGGGGGTTGGTGTGGTGTGGG
>JAODLD010000002.1:7532836-7554735 GCA_026781065.1 Mormyrops boulengeri
ACTTGGTGCTCTACGCGCGCCTCACGGCAGCGATGCGCATCCTTTGCGCATTTGCAGAGAATGCGTCCCCTTGCAGATAATGGGGCCCCCCATGGATCGTGGGGCCCTACGCACAGCACATGTTCTGCGTGTAGGGAGGGGCGGCACTGCTTATACTGACACATTATAGAGGTATCAATAGTGCATTATAGATGAGAGCTTCATAAAGCATTCATAATGCATAATAAACATGTCTAGAATGTGTTACCTTTTTATAAATATTTATAGCCATGTTTATAATGCTTTATTAATGCATTATAATGTGTTATGAATATGCTCATAGATTCTTATGAACATGGGATTCATAGAAAGTGTTACTAAAAAAACAATTATATGAAGAAATCAAATGCAATAGCATAACATAATGTGCGTGGATCTTACTTTTTGACAGTCCTAAATCTAAAAGTACAGCTGCATTATTATGACCGGGACGTCACTGTCTATTCTCATTTCTATCAACACGACCATCACCAAGGTTTCATATAACACCGGTCATTCATCATATAATTCATGTCACTTCATTCACTCAGCCTGTCAATTTATGGAATTGCCTGGATGCATGTTGAGAAATAAATAACCCAGTAAAAAACAAGTGCTTAATATAGTCTAAAAGCATCTCTTACATTTTTTATGTGATTTTAAGAGTTTTGAAATATGAAATTCTAAATTTTAATTTGCCATGTATTTTAAAGTATATTTTAGTGTACAATACAGGGGTGTTTTCCCATAGGCTCCCTCTGCCAACTTATATGGTTGGACCCATTCAGTTGCATGATTGCAACTATGTAAGTTGCTAATATAATTAGCAAGTATGCTTTTGGCTTCCCAGAATAGCTGTTAATTTAATTCATGTTAATGTTTATGTATACACGGAACAGATGAATCAACAAAACATGTTGTTGAAAGATATTCTAGCTCTGGAAACCAGAATTTACCTTGCCTTCTGGAATAAATAGTGTAATGTTCTGAAATATTAACATATTGCATATGTTAATAATTGTTATTGAATTAGAATTCAATAATTGAGCACCGAATAACTACATAATAGAGAACTGAATTACAATAAAAACGGGAAGAAACTGAAAGAGTGAAAGAAAGGCACGAATAAAAAGGTTAATAAGCAAAACATTATGCAGTGAACTGAACAACAAAAAAGGCTCAATGGAAGGAGAAGAATGGACATGTATAGTAGGGCTGCATGCGACATCACGCATTAACATCCACACTAAGTAAAGGCCGTTATTGGGACATAGTTTCCTGTTTCATGCATGATGTTCAGGGTTGCCAGATCTCACACACAGGGCTGTCTGACGCATTGACCGTGAGACATTTCAACCAGTTCTCATGTTCACACACCACACCTTGTGTTTCTCACGCTGAGAAGTAAGGGATAACGCCCACCAAGGTGTCCTGTTATATAGAATTATTGGACAATGCGCGGGCATACGGAGTGGAGTTTTCTGCCAAGTTCATAACTGTCCAGAGTCATACAGAATTAATAGCCACCTGCCAGCCAATCAGAAAATAGCATTTCATGTTTCCGGGTAAATTCCAAAATAAGTTACATGTGATCTCACAGCAAGCACGTTATTACATGGATGTGCACACAGATGGAGTGCAGACTAGGTGGAAGTCTAAGAGCAAGATCCGATGAATGAGGTAAACAGGGCTCTCAAGTCTCCCTCATTGACTGTGAGACACACATTTTGCCCCTAATGTAATCTCACTCCAAATTTTCATGTAACTTCAGAGCCTTGCTCACTGATCTGGCGTGACACTCATCCTCGTGCAAGAAGTCTTATGGCAAATCTATATTATTCCATTATAAACCTAAAATTAGCTACATCAAAAGTGTTGGGGTAATTTGCAAACCCTACAGACTTCTAACAAGGTAACAAAACTGTTATATACATGTAAATGCGTGTGCATGTGTGTGCAGACTTGTCTCAAATTAAAAATCTCACTCTAGCCAGCTGACCAAAGTTGGCAACCCTGGATACTTTGTGTGTGTGTGTGTGTTTGTGTGTGTGTGCTCTTTTGGCCAGTTCATCAAGGTTGGATGTGCTGTTGTCAATTGCAACAGTAATGTTCCTGGCAAAGTTAAACGATCTTTTACGATTCTCAAAACTGTAAAGAAAATGCAGTTGTCCAGAGAGGAGAGATTATGTTTTATTTAGGAAGTGACGTCAACAATGGTTAATCTCAAGAGCGGATCTCGCTAAGAAGAACCATAACAGCACCAGATCACTGAAGATCGTTTTGTCAATGCTAAGAATAACGAAAAAATGACTACTGTTTCTATGTGTGGGCTTCGTTAGCAGGAGAACATCGGGTTAGTTTTTGTTAGCATGCTAATGCTACTGCATCTAACGATCCATGTGCTGTTTATGATTTTTGCAACTGATGCAGTCCTGACATGCCACCACTCCCGGAAGTTCAGGGAGTCTACTGCAAATTTACCGTCACCCTCTAGCCTTACTTGACTAGCCAGAGTACTCCAGTACCATGACTGACAAAGCACTAAGATGGTGGCACAAAGCAATTGTGCAATACCATTGCAACCCTCTGGATAGCTTACAGCAGTTCCAACTAGGAATTCATAATTAAAGCTTTTTCTGTTTTGAATAAGAAAATAGACAATGGATTATCAGGATGTTTGATGTGTCCAGCTCAGGCATTGAAGATGCACTTTTCATGAGGTGTCTTGATATGTACTATGCTTGGCACAAACCAATTAATATTATGTTGCTTATTTTCGACTATTTCCTTATACACATTGGGGTTGATAATCCCATGCATTTACGTTAAAAAAGCATGTAGCTTTTTAAACACTTTTTTCACTTGTGTATTCTCCCATCAACTTACCTGTGGGGCTTAAGTGCTCATTTTATGTGCTTTGGGCGGAGGAACACTAAAATATGGGCAGGATGCATGTAAATGACCCCTAAACGCATTGGCCATTTTAGGGGATTTACAGAAGATGTTTGCTATTTAAATATATATTTATATACATATTTGAAACCACTTTTTTGTAGTAGCATTTATATTGTAAGACAAACACAGTAAGTGCATTTATTTTAATTGTGAGCAGGTAAATTTGATAATTTATGGGTGGGACAGAAAATGTCCTCCAGTACTGGAATGTCCTGTTTATTAACGGGTTAGATTGTATCCAGAGCTGACATTTTTGCCCGGTAATAGTGCTAAACTTTAATCGATTTAGTGTCCTTTATAAAGCAATGTAATTTAATCAGGCTTTAAATAAGCACATTTAATAACATGGTTTTAGAACCTTTACACTGATGTGATAATGCTGCCCCCATAATGTATGCAGAAGGACACAACATTCTGTACTTTATTCCACCACACATTTAGCCATAATACAGCATTCAAACAATATAGCATAATCTGTCATAATATGATGAGCTTGATAACCAAGAAGTGTTCTGTCTATAATAATGATAATAAATGCTTTTTATTTATCCCCTTGGGGAAATTGTCCTTTTATGCTTCCCTCAACTTGCTCTTTATATAGTAGGCTGTCTGCAAAGGGCAGCTACCTGTTGGGGCGCCCAGGGAGCTGGGGGGGGTGTAAGGGCCTTGCTCAAGGACCCGCAAATGTGCTGAGGCTAGGTTTGAACTGGCGACCTTCTGATTACAGACACACAGGCTTAGCCCACTGAGCCACACACTGCCCCCAAAGAGGTACACTGCAAAGCTTCCCATGATATGCAGACCCAAATTCACCATGTGGAGCCACTGATCACTGGAACAGAATGTCTACAGTGGCCCATACAAACAGAAAAGGACATGAAAATTGCACAAAGTCACACTTGAGGCCAGACTCGAATCCACATCCCTGTGAAAAGCAGTGAGATTACAAATTGAGCCACAGTAGCTCAAATAGCTACAGTTAAATACAACTAGTTACGTGGTTATAAAACAGGCAACATTCCAAATGCATGCATGAAAACATCTTAGCATTGGGTATTGCTTCAGAAAATGGACGTGGGGTGGGAGAGTGATCAGGGAGAAGCCAAAACAGAAATAGTCCAGGGTAACAGCCCTGAAGGATAAGCAATAATTGGATAGCTGGCTTGTGCTACAGTTGCCAAGCGATTTTGAATGAAACATAGCCTCTCCTAGACCAGGAAGTGTACCACTTCAACACTGTCTAGAGTGCCCTCAAATACCAGTGCTTTCCCCATCATCTACGCTCGAGCCTATCATTTATTGAATGATGGATTGTTTAGAATTCCAAAGGACAAAGAGTGATAACTACATTGATGGGACAACAGTGAAAAAAACAGCTGTTTAATGCAGTCAAGTGACTGCACATAAAAACATTCAGCAAAAGTTATGGTATATTGAATCAATTAACCATATATATACACACACACAAACCGCTAAAAGGAGTTTTCTTTATTCTATTTCCATGAAAACTTATAAGAAATAGAAAAAAGAAAAATGGGAATAGAATTTCTCACTAAAAGGGCAGATTTTCACGGAAAAATGGTTGGCTGCCTCACTAGATCAGCACCATGTATGTGGGCAATGGCTACTGTCACACAGAGAGAAAAGGGAAAAGATGCACACACCACACCAGCGGAATGAAATCACCGATCAGCAATGGTGCCAACCTAGGAGGAACACAAGAGAAACTGAAACCCTCCAGGTGGCAGTGAAAGTATGGAGATACAGAGGAGCCACAGCATGTACCTGCTCTTAAAAGGCTTTAAAAGACGATCTGTTTTCTCTGTCACATGGATTCTCTGGAGGACAACCACCCTGAATAGGACCATCACCTCTGCCCCTCATTTTGTCCATGGACTTTAGCGGGAGAGTGGCAGTCTTGCTTATGGCCTCATGGGATGTTGCCCCCGCTGTTCTTGTTTTTTCTTGTCTTTTTTCATTTTTTTCTCACCCCACCATTTTTTTTGTACCTCTTAAGAAAGATATTCCAGTAGGGGTTTTTATACTCAAAATGTTTGTATGGTCCTGCTGCAGTGGTGGGGAAATCGGATCAGCTGCAGAAACACATGTAAGCGGCCAGGGATGGACAATATGACTGATATATCAACTGATCATCATCTGAAATTGAAACGATATGAAAATGAGAACCTTCGATGAACTCTTGATAAGGAACATTGCTTGATAGCACACATCAGCCTATCAAATCACAGAAACAAATGCAATTCTGACCAGTTATGATACGTAGTCTTTTAAGAATGGACAATACCCAGCAAACGCACAACTAGGGTGACTGAGTGAGCTACTGTTGCTGTTTTGGTAATATCATGTAAGAGATAAGCACTCCTTCAGAGGAAACATCGTGTTGGCAAAGAATGTGACATTTTAGCAGCCACGGCATCTTTTAAAAAAGGAGATATTGTAGATAAACAAAGTAAAAAGATGATGGTGCACAGGTATTTTTTTACAGTTTAAGTATTTAACCTGATAGATAATGTATTTAAGGCAGTTCAACAATTCACACAAATTGTCAGCATAAAAATTCATCCAATCCAGACTCTCGTAGACTCAGGAAGTATGACGTGTTGGCCTGTCCTTCCACACTCCAGAGTGTCAATCCTGATAACACTCTGGACGTAAACTGGCCAGAGTTTATATGCCTCTGTAACACCTCTTTCCAGTATGGGAAGATTCCTCGATGCCACAAGAAACCCTGTCAATTGTCATATATCCTGAACAGTGCTGGGATCTGCTGGCTGAGGTGCTGAAGTTCTTGACTGTAGTGAAGTTGAGATCCTAGCTGATTATATAAGTAGCTGGATTAGTTCATGTGCGTATGACGACTGGCCTCATGGTCCATCACCAAACTGACCGGTTCCATTGAGATTCAGGATGCAAAATTACTGCCAACAGAACCAAATTTGCCAATGGACCTTGCTTGGACTGTAACCCCTTGTCTGTTGATCCCACTCCCTATTATTAAGGTCTGCTTTGAAAGGGTAGGAATCAACCAATTCAGAATGCTGGCTAAGGTAGTGGCCAAGCACAGATGCAACTTCAAACTCTGATTCTGCACGTAGCCCTATGGCTGGACATTGCCGAAGAAGCCTAGGAATTGCAACCTTTACGCTACCTTTGATGGAGCTCGTCCAGCCCTGTTGTAAGTCATTCAGGAGCACCTAGTGACAGACCAGCAGGAACAACAGTAGGCATACAACAACAGAACTGCTACTTTTGATGTCTAGCACTAAACTAGGATCACCCATTAGAATATTGACGTCTCCGATGCACAACTTTTGGGGCTCCGTGGCCCCGGCATGACCCACTCCTCTTCTGGTAGGTGAGTGGTCTATGGATGGGACCCGTAGGAGATCGACCACTGCGACAGCTTTGAACAACCTGCTGTATTGAGTCTGCATGATGCATATAGACAGTGGATGCTGCAGGGAAACTGTCAAACAGGAAAGAATTTGAGGAATGTACATGCCACAGTCCAACAATCAATGATTGCACAATGCAAAGAGAGATACAAAAGCAAATGGAATCCTCCAGGCTGTGAGAAATGTACAGAGACGCACAGCAGCCGTAAAAGAGCATGCGAATTTTAAAAGGAAATCTGTTCCCTGTCCCGCAGACTGTACAGAGGACGGACACCCATAATAGGGCCGTCACCTTTGCACCTTGTTCTGTCCTGGAACTGCATCAGGGGGAGGCATTCCCACTTGCAGTCTCCTGGGGAGTTTCCCCTGCTGTGATTCTTTTTAAGCTTGTTTTTGTTTTGTTTCCTATCTCCCTCTTGCACTGCAATTTTTATTTTCACCTCATAATAAGAACATCTCAGTGTGGGCTTTTGCACCCAGCACATTTGCCTGGTTCTGCCATCCCACCACAACACAAACACAAACTAAATAATGCCTTTCTTTTCTGCAGTGTACTAATAATTTCCTTCGTAAGATCCTACAAAATGATTTTATCATAATATTTATTGATCTTCTACTAAGACTTAAATCTCAGGGGAATACAAATAATTGTGTCATTATTATTTCCTCATATGAAATTTCCTATATATATTTATCTATCTATCTAAGTCCAGTTGTCACACTTAATAGGATGGATGCACTTTTTAGAAGGTATATACACTCAATGACCACTTAATTGGGAACATCATGCAGTTCCTGCAGATGTGTCAGCTGCATGTCCCTGCTACGAATCTCGCATTCTACTATCACAAAAAGTGTTCTATTAGATTCAGAACCGGTGAATGGAAATTCCACTGAATAATAGTGAACTCATTGTCATGGCCATTAAAACAATTAGAGTCGACTTTTGCTTTATTACATGGTGCATTATCATACTGGAAGTAGCCATTAGAAGATGCATAAATAGTGGCCACGAAACGATACACATGGTCAGCAAAAATACACAAATAGGCTGCGGCATTCCAGTGATGATAAGTTAGTATTAACAGGCCCAATATGTTCCAAGAAAACATTCCCCACAACATTATACCCCATCCACCAGCCTAGACTGCTAACACAAGCCAGGTTGGGCCTACGGATTCATGCTGTTGACACCAAATCATGACCCTACCATCTGTGTGCCTCAGCAGCGATCGAGATTCGTCGGACCAGGCTACATTTTTTCAGTGTTCAACTGTCCAGTTTCGGTGATCCTGAGCCCACTGCAGCCTCAGCTTTCTGTTTTTGGCTGACAGGAGTGTCACCCAACATGGTCTTCTGCTGTTGTAGCCAATCTACCTCAAGGTTTGATGTGTTGTGCATTCTGAAATGCTTTTCTGCTCATCATAGTTGTACAGTGTGGTATCTGAATTACTGTAACTAGGGATCTGTGCCAGCAACTGGAAGGTTGCTGGTTCAAACCCTGTAAATGCTCAGAGTGATTCTACTCTGTCGGGCCCTTGAGCAATTGCTTCATCCTGGGTATGATGCTAATCTACATCCAGTCCTATAAGGAGGTCCTCTAACTCACAGTGAATTCCTTGGGGGTTGGTGGCAGGATTCTCACTTCACCCACTAGAAAAAACCTCACACTGGTCCATTTGGATCACCTGCCACAGGGCTGCACTCAGGTTCTCATCCCTGAGGTGGGTGTGGCAATGCACTGTAATAAGCGCATGTTCCTTGCCTCTCCTCTCTTATGCCAGCTCAAACCAGTCTGGCAGTTCTCCTCTGACCACTCGCATTAACATGGCATTTGCTTCTTCAGAACTGCCACTTACTGTTTTTTGTTTTTCATGCGTTGTGAGCAAATTCTAGAGATTCTTATGCATGAAAAACTCAGGAGATCAGCAGTTACAGAAATACTCTAAATAGCCCGTCTGGTATCAACAAATCATACCACGGTCAAAATCACTGAGATCATGATTTTTTTCCCTATTTTCTGTATTTGATGTGAGCATCAATTGAAACTCCTGACCTATACCTGTATGATTTTAGACACTGCACTGCAGCCACATGACTGGATGATTAGACAATTGCATAAATAAGCAGGTGTAAAGGTGTTCTTGGTTGTACAATGTGACTTGTACAATGTGTTTAAATTTCATCTAAATTCAGGAAAGTTAAACGATTTGTGCAGTCATTTTTATAACATAATGAATTGAATGTATTGTTCACAAAATTTGGGATGGTGTGGCTTTGTGGGGTAGCACTCTGTGCCCATGATCAGAAGGTTGCCAGTTCATATCCTACAGTCAGCTAAGCGATTTCATCCCAGTTGTTCCAGGGACTGACTGATCTGATTTCTCACTTGTACGCTGCTTTGGATCAAAGCACCCGCTGAGCTGGTGTGTGGTGGGGGGTGATGGTGATGAAAAATCTATATTGTGTTCTTTTTCGTCCCAAAGACTTGGGCGGGGGTTGCTTTAGATTGTTTCTTAGTGAGAATCTGTAGGCGGTTCCTTTTAAGTCTGAAATTTTGTTCTTAAATGTCAGTAATGTCAGTGGAAAACAACAAAAAACACATTTACATCAAAACGCTACCAACATACAGGAAGTTATACCACCTGTTTAAGTATTATTGAATTTGCCATACTTGCTAGCTTTAGCAAACAAATTAGCAGGTCTCTTCTGGCTAGTCCAGTTTCCTCCCCCAGTTAGGCTAACTGACATTTCCAAATTGCTCACATTGTGTGTGCCTTTGTGCCCTGTGCCCCATACAGGATGTACCCTTATCTTGGGCCCAATGCAGCCTTGTAGACAGCAATGCGAACGTATTGAGAGGTTTTCCTTCTAAGACTCTGCCACCTAGAGCAGATTGCATCGCATGTGGAAATCATACCAATCAGTGGTACATTGTGTCCGTCATTAAAACGTACACAAATGCCATGAAGCTATACAGCTATCAGTAGGTAGTATTATGTAACTGGTACAAAGATAAAAAGTATTTGCTTGGACACCTACCATTACAATTTGCCCATCCATCCATCCATCCATCCAGCTTACAGCTGCTTATCAGGTATAGGATCACGGGCTTACTTAATATTTTTTTTTCTGTGCTTCAAAATGACAACTGGTACTATATATAATCCAAGTAGTGGTGAGAGCATATGTTATTGTGCTAAATTGTTTAAACTGCCTACTCATGTTACAAAAGTTGTGAAGTGCAGTTAAAATCAGTACAGTGTCCAATGAGCATTGTGTTTTGTCCACTGTGCCACAGCATCTGCAAGAGAAGGTGTACAGGATAAGCCTCGGAAGGCTGCCTTTCTGGCTGAGGAGGTAACAGAGCCACAGTCATGTAGAGAGCCCTTTTACTGATGATACAACTCGTGAGTCTCATCATTTGCATATGAATAATGTGTGTAGGCTCGTTATTTATTGGGAAATATCCAAATCCTATACTGCTACATTTTATTTAATTCATGGAAGCTCTTGTGTTGTGGGTTGTAGTTCCCCATCTTAAAGTGGACACAGACCACATAAGGCACCGGAGGTGAGCTGCATTCCGTAAATAAAACCTTTCCCCAAACAGATGGTATACAACCTGAGGCGACAGAGCCGATTACGATTCAAAGCATAGCAGAATGGCACTTTCAAGAGGTTATCCATCAGCTGTGCGACAGAGAGGGGACTCGGTTTAAAGGTATTGTTGTATTCTGCACAGTAACACAGGATGATTCCTACGAATATAACATGATTTTCGTGTACATATGTATGGTATTTGATAAATTACACAGAGTAAGACATTACCAACATTACAGTAATAATGAAGTACAGTGGTACCTCAGAATTCGAACTTAATCCGTTCAGAACTCGGGTTCGAATCCTAAAATGTTCGCGTTCTGATCGAATTTTCCCCATAAGAAATAATGAAAAAACCAATTAATTGGTTCCTGGCCCCAAAAAAATTACACCTACTGTAAATATGGTTTATTTTTAGCTTTTAAGCACAGAATGAACAGGATAAAACAAGAAGAGCATATACTAAACATATCTAAGCACGTTTATCAAAACGGTAATTTGTAAAGTAAGAAAATAAATGTATCCATTTGGTTCGACTTTTGTCTTTGCTAGCATAAACCTAAGCGGTTGTCCCATTGTACTGTATATGTGAATAATCAAGCAAAAAAAAAACTACACTGAACCCATAAGTTAACGTACAGTTAATGCAAAGAGGAGTATATGGGTCACTCTCAGTAACTCATTACTGTAAGGTATCAGTCCTCTCTGATTTTTAAAATTAGTTTTAATTTTAATTAAGACTGACTCAAATTATATAACTTCACTGTGTAAACTGTTGATTTTGCCTCTAGGGTTGTTTTGTGATATTTCCATTTATTTAATCAGATCCTCGGCGAGAGTTACGGAGAAAAGAAAAAGTAACAAAACAAATGAAAATTTGAACAAAAATTTAGAAAAAAAAATGAGCAAAAAAAGAAAAATACTCTGAAAAAATACTCTGAAATACTCATACCAGCCCATATGGCACCAACAACCATACTACATTCAAAGTCACTTAAATCACCTTTCTTCCCCATTCTGGTGTTTGACGTGAACATTAACTGAAACTGCTGACCTGTAACTGCATGATTTTATACATTGTATTGCTGACAAATGACTGCCTGATTATATGTTTGCTTCAACAGGCAGTTGAACAGGTGTACCTAATAAAGCGGCCAGTAAGTGTGTATATATACACTCAGTGGCAAAAAAAAGTTAAGCACCCAGAAGTAATGGTCTGATTTGGATGTAATTTGACCTTTGTCACATGACCTTTCACCACATGCAGATCCATTTAATTTCCACTACTCCATCTGGGTGCTTAACTTTTTTTGTTACTGAGTACATATATACAGGGGTTGGATAATGAAACTGAAACACCTGATTTTAGACCACAATAATTTATTAGTGTTGCCTAGGACCTCCCTTTGCGACCAATACAGCATCAATTCATCTTGGGAATGTCAGATACAAGTTCTGCACAGTGGCCAGATGGATTTTGAGTCGTTCTCCTTGCAGAACAGTGGCCAGGTCACCACAGTATGTGATGCTGGTGGAGGAAAATATTTCCTGACTCGTTCCTCCAAAACACCCCAAAGTGGCTCAATAATATTCAGATCTGGTGACTGTGCTGGCCATGGGAGATGTTCACTTTCATGTTCATCAAACCACTCTCACCAGATACATGCACCACCTTCAGGATACAATGTTTGAACCACATGGTCCTCCACAATGGTTCAGTAGTCCTCGGCAGTGTCATGCCCATCTACAACAGGCAGTGGGCCTAGGGAATGACATGATATTGCAGCCCACACCTTCACTGATCCACCCCCATGAAGTTCTCTGGGTACACAACTGCAGTCAGTATGGTAAGCCTATTTGGGGCTTCTCCACACTGTAGCTCTCCTGGATGTGGGAACGACAGTGAAGGTGGAGCCCTCAGAGAACAATACATGTTTCACATTGCCCACAGCCTGAGATTTGCAGTGCTGGAACCATTGGCACTGATGTTTAGCATTAGCATGAATGACCAAAGGTTTGGCTGTACCAACCCAACCATAAATATTGCCTGGACATCCCTTTCAGACAGCTTCCTCTTACGTTCACAGTTACTCCATTGGACGTGGTCCATCCTTCTTGCTGGTATGCCGACGTTACCCTGGATACCGTGGCTCTCGATACACCACATGCTGACTTGTCACAGATGCACCAGCAAGACGCGCAACAATAATTTTTCCTCTTTTGAACTCTGATGTCTCCCATTGTTGCATAGATTGCAGTATGTCATGTACAGCTGGACTATTCCACTGCTAATTCAACCTTCACACTCTGCTCTCACCTGTGGAATGTGCAATCAGTATATTGTTGTGAAACTTCAAACACTATATATTCAACCAATTTTCAACCAATACTGAAAGACACACTAATGTTTATGCCTTAAATTTTTCAATTAAATGATTTATTCAGAATTGGTGAATTTGCACTATTGCGTAGAATATGGCAATGGTATAACATGTGGGCTCTACAGGCAGTGCAATGTAGCAATATTCTTTTGATCTGCTGAAGCAAAAGCCCAGATTAATCCAACCTGTGCACCTGAAGAAGAAGCAGATATACAACCATCCGGCAGGGAACATGATTATACATTTTTTCATATTAAAAAAAATTTGTTGGCATGTGCAAAGTATGTACCACGTACCTATAATGTACAAGTCTGCATTATTAAGTATGAAGGATTTTAATATTAAAGCAATTTGTCAGAACACATTTTTCTAAAAGATATAGGTAATTATATTTAATTGCTGAAAAACTCCAATTAGGAAAGGCATTTCCCAGATCATTAATTTCCTAACTAATTAATTTGACTCTTGAACATTATGCAGCTTCCTTAACTGTTATGAGAAATGTAGAATAGCATAATATAATACAGTAATTAAGGAACAAATACTAGAAGCATGCTCCAGGGGCAGGGAAAAAACTCTGTTGGTGTTGGGGGAATGGTGGCGTTTTTGCCACAGCTTGTTGGATGCTTGCTTTTAACACTTCTGCTCGCTTAATTTTGCCTTGAATTTCAATGACCATTGGCATACAGTTATTTTTAGTTTTGTTTCAGCAGTTGTTTATAAGTATACAGTCTTGGCATAAAATACGTTCAGTCCATATGAACTGATAATTTGTACACATTAAAGTGATTTTTACAATTTATGTCCTTTTTGATGTTAATTTTATTGCTGAGTTATGCTTATAGCCCTAAAAGACACATAGTATAAATAAAGCTAGTTTTGCTACAATTTCATATGCAGTAAAAGCATTCAAAAGGATTACACATATCAGAGCTTTTCTGGTGAATAAGCCATTTTAAACCCAGCCCTAAAGGTTTTTTTATTTATTTATTTTTGCATACTCTGCAATTTAATATTTTCTTGGAAAAATGACTCTCATAGTATGAGAATTTCAAGCTTGTGGCTGTAACTTTAATAAAACACAACTTTGCTTTCCGGACTGACTTATTATGAAGAAAATCTTCCGTTTGCTGAGCAATGATATTTTTTTTTTACACAAAAGAGCAATATTAATAGGTTTAACTTACATGTCCTTATCCAAATATAAAAAAATTAATCATGAATCGTCGGAACAACCACTGGTCTGGATCAGACATCTGTAGCATAAATAACCACAGAGCTTAAGTATTAAATCCATCATCAGTTACACATGAGAGTGAAGAGTAAATGTTAATATGTGGAACTTATATTATATATGTACAGGGTTAAACTGATAGTTTTGCTTGGACTAAAACGTTTCAACAAGTATAAGGTCTATTCAGCTATAGTGTGTGTTGTATTAAGAATAACTGTGTGAGTTTACAGGCTAAACATATTGTAGAATATATTTCTGAGGCATTGTTACAATACCAGTCACTCCCATTGTGACACATTACTGCAGTATGAGTACTTTTCCTTTTGATGCATTACTGCAGTATGCGCATTTTCAATTTTGATGCATTACTGCAGTGAGAGTAGCTTTCCTTTTGATGTATTTTAATGCATTAATACAGCATGAGTACCTTAATACAGTATGAGTACAGTAAACACAGTTTCCCTTTTAAAGTGCAAGCACCTTTCGTTTTTATACATTACTGAATTACATGTAATTCCCCATTATCACAGGGGCCGAGTGGGTATCACTGTTCGCTTACACCTCCAGGGGTGGGGATTTTTATCCAGCCCCCAGTCTATGTATGAGGATTTTGAACCTACCCCTGTTGTTGTACTGGTTTCCTCTGGATACTCTGGTTTCCCCTCTCTGTGCAAAGGCATGCATTTAAGCGTATTGCTCTCTCTAAATTGCCCGTAGTGTATGACTGTGTCTGTGGGTGTGTGTATCCTGTGATGGACTGGCATCTCATCTAAGGTACCCATGCCTTGTTCCCTAGACTTGGATAAACTCCAGGTCCCATATGACCCTTCTCAGGATGACAGGCTGGGAAATAAATGGATGTATCTTCCCTTTTGATGCATTACTACAGTATGAGTATCTTGACTTTTGATGCATTACTACAGTATGAGTACCCTACCTTTTGATGCATTACTACAGTATGAGTACCTTGCCTTTTGATGCATTACTACAGTATGAGTACCCTGCCTTTTGATGCATTACTACAGTATGAGTACCTTGCCTTTTGATGCATTACTACAGTATGAGTACCCTGCCTTTTGATGCATTACTACAGTATGAGTACCTTGCCTTTTGATACATTACTACAGTATGAGTACCTTGCCTTTTGATACATTACTAATGTACATGTAGCTTCCACTTTGATGCCTTTCTGTATGTCCATGCAGCTTTATTTTTGATGCATTGCTACAGTACTGTTACTCCTACGCAGGGTACTGCTCAGGAACTGCAGAAGATTATTATTATGTTTATTGTCAAATCCTGCCCGTCCTCTCTGCCACACCCAGTGAGTAGCTAGCTAAAATTAGCGATGCTACTAACTTTACTTTTTTTCAGTAGTTTATCAGTAGTGGAGATACTTTTAAAACACTGTAGCTTTTCAAGTAACTATATATTTTTTTACAAATAGCAGTTACAAGTAATGTTAAAATACTACAGGCCTGGCCCACATCTGGCAGCACAAGTGCATGACAGTTCCCACCCCAACTGCCGGAAGCACGAGCATCTCCGCGAGACGCTCATCCATTCATTTCGTGTTCAGGCTACTGTTCACCGCACACAGTACAGTATACATTCGTATCTGTTTGTGTAACAATAATAAACTAAGAAAATGGTGATTAAAAAGAATATAACAATAATGGATTATGAAAACTGTGATAAAAAGGTTAAAAACACCAAACAATATGACTTAAAGATGATATAATTTTATTATACAGTATGCTATACATATGATAATTTTTGCATATAAAATACATGACCAACTTACGACCAGTCAGTCGGAACCAATCATGGTTGTAAGTCGACGACAACCTGTATTATTTTTCTCTCTTTACAATGACGGGTATCGTCAACTACCAGGTGTTTCTAATTGGTGTTTTTTGTTTGGATACTCTGAGGATGTTAAAGGGTGAAAAATACTTCATGGCAAAATTAAAATGCATAGGAGCACTTTTGTGCTTGGACAGACTATCAAAATCTCTTTTTTTGTTGTTGTTGTAACTCTTCTAATTTTCACACAGCAATTGTGAAGTAACTTGGTTTACACCAAATACACAAACTATTTTGAAAGGATCCGGTCTATGCAACCTTTGTAGGCTACATCCTTTGAAGATTCATGCTATCAATCTTGGGCCCTCAGCGAAAGAATAAAGTATTTCTAGGCTGCATTCGAAGGAGCCTTCGAAATGGGACAGCCTTGTCACGCCGCTGTGACACATTCGGTCTTCGAATGCAACCTTAGAAGGGTGCAGCCTCTGAATTGAGACACAGCCACCATCATGCTTCACCCTTGGTAATCCAGTTAATATCGTCCGTGTACTGCAGCAGTCTGCTTAATAGTTCCATGGATCATAAGGCGCATAATCAAGGCAGAGAATTTGCCTTGAGGATTTGTATGATTCCAATTGTTCAACTACCAGTTCTTTCATTATTCAAGTATTCATTTACATAAACATAAACATTTCAGCCCTAATTAATAAGTAATACTGTTGCATATGATGCAGCAGTGTTAATTTTTGCAGATAAAGGGGCCCCTTGCATATAATATGTCCACTATGGTTGGAAATGTTGTATAGGGGTCATTTGTACAATAGAAATTAGTTTAGAAAAAAGAAAGCATAGAATATTCTATCACATCAAATTCATACCTGAGAGAACTGATTTATAGAACTGAAAAAAATCTGTATGAATACAAATGATCTTCTCAGTATTTGCATTCTCCACTTGTGGTATTATTCACAGGTTACTGAGGTTATTTTAAATCGAATAATTTAATTTACATGACATCATATTTCCAAAGTGGAAACTGGATGTTTATTGTTGACCCTCTGGACATGTGCACTGAGCTTCTCTGCTCACGTCTCCTTCCTCCAAGATGAAGTTTGACCTTCTGTGCCTTTGTTTTATTTTTGGAAAGTGTGCAGTTATGCAGTAGGGCAAGAAACTATTAAGACTCAAGAGTTAACACTCCTACACTATATCAAAGACAAACCAAAGGTGATAAATATTTCAAAGAGATTCAGCTTTTCTTTGCCAGAATCATATCAGAGAATCCATTGATTTTGTCTGTATTGTCTTGGTTCTCCTAGAAAATAAGTGTATCAAAGAAAATAAAGAGAACATCTTATTTGTTATTTATTTACTTTAAAATGTTGTTTATAGCAAGTTTTTCCAGGTGTGGAAGTAAATTCAAAATGCAAGCTGAAGGAAATCACACTGGGGTTTATATGGAAAGTGAGTCAGAAACCTCAAGAATGTGATCTTAGTGTAGATGTGTGACTCACCTCACTACAAGTTCAGTATGATTGGACACACATACACACACGCACACACACACACACACACACACACACACACACACACACACACACACACACACACACACACACACACACACACAGACACAGGTTTGTAATTATATCTTTGTGTGGACTCTCCATTCATTTCTATGAGGAAAACTCTAATCCTAACATGACGACCTTAACCCCTATCCAGCCCTAATCTTAACCATAAGTAACCAAACAAAATACAAGACTTTTGGCATTTTTAGTTTTTTGTTTGCATTCACAGATATTTGTGGGGACTTGAAAAAATGGTCAAATACGTCAAACGTCAAAATAACAGGTTTTGTTACATTTTGCGGGGACATTTGGTCCCCACAATGTAATACAAACGTAACCCACAGACGCACACACGCTACACACACACATGGATTTATCCTCTGAAGGTCTCTTGTGAAATCGGGCGACCTGCTCAACACCTTGACCTCTTCGTCATGTTCTGCAAACCATTCCTGAACAGTTTGCGCAGTGTGGCAGGGCACAGTATCCCCATGACAGATACCATTGAGGAATACTATCACTATGAACAGGTGTACATGGTTTGCAAGGATGCCATGACAGATGTCACCCATCAGAGTGCCCTCCACATTAATGGCCGGACCCAGGGTTTCACAGCAAAACGATATCCAGAACATCACAGTCCCTCCACTGGCCCGTCTTCGTCCTTCAGTGCATCTTGGTGCCATCTGTTCCACAGGGAAACAGCGCACACGTACCGGGCCATCCACATGATGTAAAAGGAAACAGGAGTCACCAGACCAGGTGACTTTCTTTCACTGTTCCAAGGTCCAGTTCCGATGATCACATGCTCATTGCAGGCACTTTCACTTCTGGAAAGGAGTAAACATAGGCATTCAAAGTTGTCTACGACTCCACAGCCCCAAATACAACCTGGCCTGATGTACTATGTGTTCTGTCACAGTCATTACGTGCATTAAAATTTGCCGTCAGTTGTGTCACAATAGCCCTTCTGTCACTCATAGCAGGCGGGACAGCCTCTGTTGTCCCTGCGCAGCAGTGAGCTGTGGGCACCTGACTGTTTGTCTCCGGTGTGTGGTTTTTCCCTCCTCTGACCACCGCCGGTAGGTACTGACCACTCCTGACTAGGAGCATCCCACAAGCCTTGCCATTTTAGAGGTGCCCTGTCCCTGTAGTTTGGCCTGGATAAATGTATCTTGTCAAAGTCACTCAGATCTTTCTGCTTGCTCATTTATAGAGCAGCCTCCTAGGAAAACTGCCTGTTTGTTTGCCATTCAATGTATCAAATATCATGACACAGTTTTATACATATATACAGCCAAGGAGAAAAACTAAGAGTCCACTTTATATTTGTAAACAAATCTGCATTTTTAAATCCCGGTTTAATCCTGGTTCTGCTGGCAGAAGGCTACACTGAGCAGCAGGTTGCTTCTAGCGTCAAAATTTCGAAGACAGCAGCACACAAAAATAAGGTGAAGCAGGAAACACTGGGAACGACCAGGAACCAGCCAGGTAAAAGGTGGAAGTGACATTCTAATGCCAGACATGACCATTAACTTATGAATCATAGGATGACATCAAGTGACCTTCAAAAGGAATGGGAAACATTAAGTGCAGGTGTGAAGTGCACTGCTAGGGCAGTTCGTATCAGGCTCCTAGAAGCAGGACTGAAGTCTCATAAAGCAAGGAAGAAGCCCTTCGTTAATGAGAGAGGAACCAGGCTGCAGTTTGCAAAAAAATTATACTATTCACAGACTTACACCTATAAATTGAGAAATGAGTGAAACAAAAAATTGTGCTGTGGTCTCTTATTTTTTTCCACAGCTGTATATATCACCAGGGTGGCCAAAGGGGGAGAAACAGGTCAATTGTTCCTGAGCCCTGGGTCAAGGGGAGGCCCAAAAGGACCCTCTAACCTTTAAATAAACTGCTGCAATAATTTGTCAGAGATACATATTTGTGACAGCTTTATATAGTATTTGTCAATCACATACAAGCTTGTTACTTTGTATCTTTGCAAATTTTCCTTGAGATATTGGTCGAAAAACAATTTTACTTTCCCTCCTTATAATGCAAAAATTGGTTTGGTCTGCTCTTTTAGTACTGGTGAAACAAACTCATGGTCTGTCCAAAAGCAACACCTGAGAATGCAGAAAAAGCAGGTGCAACATATTTAGTTTTTCAGCAGCCTTTTGTTAAATTTGCCTGAGCCATCGGAGAGGTGATAAACCTGGTTTGACATATCATAGATTTCCAGCAGGCCCAGAAAGATGCAGTAAGTGGATTGTGGCAGTCAGTCAGGAGAATTGGCAGCCCACTGAATACATTCGTGTATTATATATATGTCTGATTTATGTTTTTTTTGGTATGATTTATTAAAATTAAACTTCAGTTTGTACTCAATTCAATTTGTCGCCTTTTTCATGTTCTGACCCTGTTGAAGGGCAATTCTAAGGGAATTTTAAGTAAAAACGGAGCATTGAAGTAAAGAAATATGACTTGAATTAAATTGTGATAATTACTGATATCATTTCATATGGAAAAAAACCATGACAAAATATTTTACCATATCGCCCAGCCCTAGGCTAATTTCAAAACTGATTTACACAAAATTGTTTTATGTTTCGTCTGTCTATAATTAGACATTTCAGCATTAATAAGATAAGGATGAAACTCTCACCTTCGATATGATTAGGAAGCGATCTTTTCCAGGAATTTCACAAACACCAGTCCCATGTATATGACCAACCAGAAAATACTTGGATGCTTATAAGCTTTATAGCATTAAACTGCTCAAGCCTGTATCAAGACCTGGTGTGAACTAGAAAGGCCCTAGTTGATGATGATGTCATAATGCTTCAGATCGGTGATGTCACTCATGCTGCAACGCCACAGAGTTATGAAAAAATGACTATGTAACGAGTACGGATTGCATATACCAGCCTTGTAGATTCTCTGTTGATAGTACTCGAGATTTATAAATTATCTAAAAAACTAGATAAAGGAAGATCACTATCAACCGCAGGTATGCAGTCTGTATTTTCTGACTGGCAAAATGGTGGTATTGGAGATTTTCTTGTCCTGGGGCACGAGCAAGACACATGACTCCTGCCCTAACCCTAGCAGAATGGCTGTTTTAGTGTTTCTGGAATAACCACATTGGACAACAATGTTTAAAGCCACTTAAATAATGCCTCTTAGCTGGTGTAATGCTGAGTCAAACAGCAAATGAACCTCTAGACCCAAACTATGTGAGGCATATATTGAGGTACAGCCACATGATTTGTTGTTTGGGAGAACAGGCCGTTTGCTTTAGCCAGCAGTTGTTCCTAATAAATTAGTCAGTGAGTATACAGTATATATAAACATTATACACACTAATGAAATTGCAGGTTTTTGTGATGTAAAACAAGCGATCAAGATTAAATCATTTAAGATTTTCCCATCTATAATGTAAAGTTATTAATTAGGATTCGTAGGACAAATAACTGAAATAATAATTTAAAAAGCCCAACGGTCCCTGGGTTGCTTGTGTGTCCCCCCCCGCTAACGCTTTGTGGAAGCGCTCTTGGCTTATCACAGCAGTAAGGCTTTGTGAATAAATCTCTGTCACATCTGGACTTTGCCATTTTATCAAACTCTTCCTTAAAAAAAGTTCAACCTCCTTCAAATTCCCCATGGTTGCTTGGTATACCCTCTTTAGATCACTGCACTTGTTTTCTATGCTGCTGAGGTCGGGGCTCAGAAAGTAATTCTGTGAACTCAGCTATATAATTATTTTTGCATACCTCTTTTGATCAGAAGTGCTTGATTAAAGTCATATACAATAACAAGTGTAAAAAAGTGAAATTACTTCCACTTCACTACATCTACTCACACTGTGAGTAACACTGCCTCTCTTCACTCCGTTTTTCAAATATGTCACAGAATAGCAAGTAACCACTATGGGACATTTAATTACAATAAACGAATAGTAGCATTGGTAACATAATAATAATAATAATAATAATAATAATAATAATAATAATAATATTGTACAACAGTATATCTATTGTACAAGTGAAAAGAAAAATATGGAAATAAGATAATGGGCATAGAGATCAGTACCTAAGAAACTGTATTATATATAAACAGGACCTCATTTAGAAAGAACTGAACCGTTTCCTATGCCAGCATTGTACAGAAATGTGTTTTCATTAGAAGGAGCACTGAAGATAAACAATGCATAGCCTGTTCAATGCATAGCCACTTCATTATTATACCTGAATTAAAAATTAAAATGAATATTTTGCCTGAAAGCTTCATGTACCTCACTTTTAATGAAAAGAACAGGGCAGTGAATTTGATGATGAGACAGGTTATGTCTGCTAATTTTAATTGAGTAATTGCTTAACTTGACTCAGTTTAGTCACCTGTTACATTTACTTGTAATGATGCCTCTGTGACTATTATACTGTAATTACATCAACACAGAAACTGAATTACAGAAGAATATCAGAGGTTGGCAGCCCCAGTCACTGGCGTTTTAAAGAGTGTCTTGCTTTTTATTCCACTTGAGCACTCAGTTCATTTAGTCTGATTGAGCTGTTAAATTGTGTCACACAAGTCATGTTAAGGGCTGTAGAAAAGGCAGAGCAAGGAGCTGTTAATTCTTTTGATTTAGAACTGCAATGTCATACATTGTGTGTGTGTGTGTGTGTGTGTGTGTGTGTTTGTTTGTGGGGGCGGGGGAGGGGGTGCCACATATACATTATATGACAAAAACCTGATGTTGTCAGGACCAAAGGGAAACTCAATTTTATATATATAAAAAATCTATGACTGCAATAAAAAAACAAATACAAATGCCTGTGTGTGTGTGTTTGTGTGTGTGTGTGTGCATACAGTGTGTATATATATGTATATACACACACACACATATGTACATACATCTCAC
>JAODLD010000002.1:7555805-7585418 GCA_026781065.1 Mormyrops boulengeri
CACACACACACACACACACACACACACACACACACACACACACACACACACACACACACACACACACACACACCTACGGGCAATTTAGCAACTCCAATCAGCCTCAGCATGTCTTTGGACCGTAGGGGGAAACCGGAGTACCCGGAGGAAACCCCACAACGACATGGGGAGAACATGCAAACTCCACACGCATGGAACCCAGGTGGAGACTCGAACCCAGGTCCCAGAGGTGTGAGGCAACAGTACTAACCACTGCACCACCATGCCGCCCGCTGCTACTAAGTTGAAGGGCATATTTCCAAAACTCAGTTTTTTTGTAGTTTTTGAGATGAGACAGCGAAACACCTAAAATAAGGCATCCTTTTTGTATGTTACAGTATTGGGAGCCAGAAGTCACTCAGTCCTTATAATTCAGCAATGACTTTTCGTTAAATTTCCGAAAGTCACTAAGCACACAGAATTTTTCTGGAAAACGCATCCTGTGGACATTGTGATTTTCGGACATTTGCTCTCAAATTCCAAACATCTGTCATACTGAGTGAAATATTTCAGCGCTGTAATATTTCAACCTCTACACAGGACAATAAATCATAGGTAAAACGTAACATATTTCTGCTGCAATCCAATTAGATAGAATGTAGGTTTATAATTGTAAGGATCTGATAGGTGACTCATAAATTAGAACTATCTTGAATGTGCCTTTATTTTATTTGAAAATATTCCCCAGGTTAAAGCCATGTGTGAATGATGCAAAAAAGTGGGAGAGGAATATTATTTCTCACAATTGTTTCTTATGGATTTTCTGAGAAACATATAAACATGCTCTTTATCTTTTAAAAAATATAAATAACTGTTCAAATGTCAGCAGGGACCGGCAGCCCATACAGCAGGTAAACTAGGTTATATTAGATTAGACTAGACTAGATTAGATTAGATTAGATTAGACTAGATTAGATTAGATTAGATGAGACTAGACTAGACTAGATTAGACTAGACTAGACTAGACTAGACTAGACTAGACTAGACTAGAGTAGATTAGATTAGATTAGATTAGATCAATTTTATTGCCCCTGGGGAAATTCTTGTGCACACAGCAATAGTGAACATACAGTATCATGCAAAGCTGGCAATATGCAAAGACAATACAGACAGTGCAAAGAAGTCAACATAGTGCAAACAGATTTTAAAAAGTTCACAGTACACAGATAGAATCCTGAAAAACAGAATATTGTGCAATATATGTACTGCAGCCTTCCTCCCTGTGTGGCCTAAGATTGGCTCCGGGGCCCATAGCAACCATGAGGAAGATAAGTGGTTGGAAGATGAATGGAAATCATCATATGCACTGTTTAATGGAACAACCTACCTGCTCAGCTTCCAATACATTCTGTCTATTAATTCTAGAATAAAAGTCTCCCTTTTGTCACTCTTACATATCTGAGTGCCGGGTTGAGGGTAAATTTATATCATCTCTATTTGTGTTCTAATGGGTTGGCATCCTTTCCTAGGTAATTCCCTGCCTTACACCCATAGCCTATGGGACAGGGTTTGGACCCCCTTGACCCTACACAGGACAAGTGGGTACAGAAAATCAGTGGATGGATGGAGAAGTCAGTTCTGAACATGATTAACATATCAGATGATTGACCCTTCCTTGTATTAGTTTTGATTATACTAGGTCTCCCTAATGGCCACTTTTCTGGTATAATTGCTTAATTTTCCAGGACTATTACATATGGCATATTTGTCAGTTCAATACCATTTCAGCCTGCTTTCTCCACTGCCTCTCACTTGAGGTCACTTGACCCTGAGGTACCTTATCGCTAGCCAGATACAGACAGCTGGCCGGCAGCAATGTCTAGAGGTCGGATTCATTTGTTGGCATGACCCTGTGTACTGACACAGTATCGGCCCACTCGCAGTGACCTGCTTTCCACAGCTGGGTCATTCAACCCCATTCGCTGCCATCCATGATAATGCCATTTTATAAACTTGTTTAACTGAATCCATCACTTTTATAGACATTACTCTCCAGAAGTAGATTTCATCATCTTCTTTGAAAATGTAAGGAAATATTTTTCAGTTCCTACAGTAATTCTGTTTCATAACTTTAACATAAAAGCAGTACACTAAATCAAAATTTTAATTTAGATAGATAGATAGATAGCTAGAAGTTCCTTATTATATGTCTGTGCACGTGGCACTGAGCCATTAAGTATTAATGTAGGTATTTAAAACTATTTGTTCAGTTATATTATGACGCTTAATATTTAACAAATAAAAAAGTGAATGGCTGCTTATTGCTCATGAATTAGTATAGGCTGCATGTTACCTGGTACTTTCAGCCACCAATGCATTGCACGGTGCCTTTAAGTAATACCGGGGGACAATTGTACTATTTAAGGCTATTTTATTAATTCTGATGCAGTAACTATAAGAAATAAATATTAAAAGTATATTTAAAGATGTATAAAATCACTGCACCTCATTGAACCCACTGAAATTAATTTGAATCCAAACCTCTTTGAAGGAGTTTCCCCTGATGCATAACTAATTAATACCTTTGGAACCAACCTGATTCCAAAATATTCTTTTCTTTTTTCCCCCCTTGCTAAGCTTTGCATAATACTAATATGAGTCAACCTTTAGGAAATACAATCACTCTTAAACTCAAGAAAATATATTCCATTATGCAAGGTATTTTGTATAGGAGGAGAACAAACATTTAAAATGAAGTTAAATAAGTCTGTCCAGTAGTTCAAAATCATATGTATCCTTTGACTGAACATTCAAAGAGAATTATATGTTATCCTTTAAAGCAGTCATAGCTAGATGCAACTGAATGTCACTCATTTAAATTGGACATTCAATTTTACCCTTTAGGTAAAATGCTAGATGAAAGCGCACGCTCTTGGAATACTTGATATCTCGATGTTTATGTAGATATCAAAATGCATTTGTGGAATCATTTTGATACATTGTAAAATTGCTTTCATCATGAACACTGCTTACTTTTAATTTTTTTCTTTTTACCAAAGCAAATGACAGAAGAAGAAGGTATGCAACAGTAGCCCCCACCCATCCATCCATCCATCCATCCATCTATCCATCCATCCATCCATCCATTGTCTGTGCCTGCTTGACCTATTCAGGGTTGCGGGGGTCAGGGGCCGATCCCGGAGGCGCAAGGCAGGGAACAATCCAGAATGCGGCATCAACCCAGATTAAGATGAAATACATATACTGATTCTATTTTTGTCACTTGTCTGTTAAAATTAAATTACATTCATTAGGATTAACTTTTGCGACCTATGTAAAATCACTTGTTCACACTTTCCAGTGTTTTGTTTCTACTAAATTATATATTTTTTTCCTTCTAGTAATAGTTTTATTTACCACAACTTGCTGAGGTGCCGTGGAGCATAAAGGAATACTGAAGCATACAAAACATCGTTTTCACACCACACCAGTGTCATTAACAGCAATGTCACTTCACACCGGCGGTCTGGTTCTTAAATGGAAAATTGTTATAATCGTTTGACTTTGAAAAGTTCCCTGTCACTTCTGCAGATTCACTGCTTCCTGGTCAGCCAGCTTTTGTTTGCCCCTTACTGTAAGAACTAAACAGTTAACATGTAATATTTCATTTTCCAATTCTGCTATGTGCTAAATAAAATGTGCAGGGTCTTTTTTAAAAATACATAAGAGAAAAATATTGTAATGCCAACCTTCTTTGGCTTCCTTTGAATCAGTTTTAGAAAAGGTTCAAACCAGATGAATTCAATGTTTATCAATAACACATTAACATTTTTTTTTATCAGTCACTGGCAATATTGTTATTAGTACAAATTGTTTCAGGGAAATTTTATGAGAGATTTTGTACTTTGCACTACTTATGAAACAAAAGACAATTTCTGAAGAAGCTCCAAAGAACTGTTTGTTGGACTCATGTTGGATACTTTCTTCACATTAAACTTTGACATTCAGTGCAAACATTCACATATTTTTTCCTAACCCATACACTGCCCTTGCTATTCCCCTTAAAAGTCACTGTACCATATTCCAGACACTTATTTTCACCTTTTTCCCCAAGAGTCAGTAGGCACTCTTGGGAACAGCATGATTTACATATTTGTTAATCCAAACCTGTACTGTAGTATATAATGTCCGCACCCTCACATTTCACACTTGCGTTATTTTCCTTTTGTAAATGCAGATGCATACTTCATTACCTGTCCTACTGCTTTTGCACATGCTAACACTGACGTAAGCCTTTTAGTAAATCCCCCTTCTTCAATATGCTCCATTTCTTATGAATGACTTAACCAACTGTTCAGCGTGACGCTGAGCAGAATTACACACTTAATTCATTTACCAGAACCGTTCATCCAGTTCTGGGTTTCTGGTCCTGGCGGCTGTCCCAGGAAGCTTATGATGAGAGACAGAAGAGATTCTGACAAAGAAGCCCATCCGTTACAGGGCGCTCACACACACATGCAATCAGACTCTAAGAACAATTTAGTGACACCAATTAACCTGAGCAGCATGTCAGCAGTGGAAGAAAGCTCAAATGTCTGAACAAGCGAACTCCACACACACACACACACACACAGATGGAGCAGGGATTGAACCCCCAAGCCTGGATCTGTGAAGCACAGCAAATGTTATCCAAGGACCAATTATAATTCTCAATTTAAAATATATTCAATTTAAAAATACTGTAACGGGACTTGTGTGGGTCGTGGTTTTATTAATAAAGAGGACTTGGAGGCAGCTCTTTGTAAAAAGGAAGGACAGTTCCGCATTTATTTACGTCACACTGCCAAACATAACTAGCAGCTGCACACGCAGGGTGGACGGCGATCGACACAACACTGACACTTGCTGTGGGCACTAACAAAAACTCATGCACTCCACGGTGAACACTACAAGGCTATAACACTTACTATTTACAAAAAATGTAATTTTGAAAGCTTGACACCCCTGAGTAAAAGGACCCCTGCATATGTTGACCTGAATTATTTTTCAGATTTTTTTTTCAATTCACATGTAATAATGTTCCAATGTGCTGCTGAAACATAGGCCCTGTAAGCAAAATTATGCTAAGAATAACTGTGTATTTATGAGTAAATAGTCACATACATGTTTGTATTAACATATTTAATATAACATCAAAACACATTAATATAGAGCTGATATTAGCCTGCCAGGACTGCCTTACAGAAAAAATATCAACATCCAGGTGACATTTCTGGATCAATAAGAAAATAGTATTTATCAAAGCCATGGTATAAGCATACCAGTCAAAAATTTTAGTACACATTCAGGAAACTAGGTTATTTTGTGATGTTTTACATTATATATTTTCTGCAAATGTCAAAAAAATTAAAACATACGACACGATGTGCAAGACATAAAGAGAATTAAAGAATTAGAGAATTAAATTGAAAATTGTTCCTAATATATTGTGTGCCTCAAAACAGCCACCACCTGCATAACGTTTGGTTACAGGCACAAGTGCAGATTTTTCTGCCCTGTATAAGTTCTGTAGGACTGACGTGAATAGCGGTAATTTGTTGGAGATGTCTTTCATTTTTCTTCTTTACCAGATCCCCGGATGGTTTTGGGACTGCTGTTGCAGATACTTTCGCATTAACATGATACCTCAAAAAGTATTTGACAGATCTTTCAAACTTTGTAAAGATATTATATGTGTGACGATTTGATCAATTTTTGAGGCAGATCACACCAAAACCGAAGCAGTACCACACAGATATGGGCAGCCGCAGGCACTTCATACCGTTAGGACAGTAACCCAAGAAGCATTTGGTGGCTCTCTTTCAAACTTTGCAAATATATTATATGGCTGAAGATCTGGAATTTGACAAATTTTGAGACAAATCACCCCAAAACTGAAGCAACAATGCATAGTGGTAGCAAAGAGAAGGGTGACTGCAGGTGACATTTGAAATCGTAACTGTGATCTCAAAAACTATTTGACATATCTCATTACTACTTCAGAAGAATATTATATGGATGAAAATCTACATCTGATTACAATTTTTGTCAAACCAGCACAAAATTGAAGCAGCAGTTCTACGTGGTAGCAAAGGAAAGAAAGGGCAGCTGTAGAAGACATTTGATCATTTGAACACAGTGACTTTAAAAGTAATTCAAAGGATGTATTTCATACATTATATGGGAGAAGATTTGGAAGTGGTAAAATCTTGAGAGAAACTGTACCAAAATTGAAGTAGTGCCACATAATGGTAACAAAGAGAAGGGCAGTTTCAGATACTTGATTCCATTATCATGGTAACTCAAAAAGCATTTGTCAGACTTCTTCAAGATTTATAAACACATTGTATGGATAAAGAACTGGAACAGATAAAATTCTGAGACAAACTGCACCAAAATTGAGCCAATTCAACTCAGTGACAGCACTGGGAAGGGTTACAACAGAAGATGTTCTACCTTGTGGATATGATAACTGAAAAAGTATTTGATGGGTCTTATTACCACTTCAAAAAACATTATATGGATGAAAATCTATACCTAATTTCCAGGGATAGTCACCCTTTCCTGTCTCCGTGATAAAACACTATGTAGGCTACGTTATTAAAATCACATGTCTCCGGTAAAATTGCAATTTGATCACAACGTCTGTCACAATTTGCCATGATGTTGGTCTGTGATTTCATTTAGAGACAAAAAACTCAGACACTGAAGCAGTGTCACTTAGTGGTGACACATGAAAGGACAGCCACAGACCTGACTACATTGAAACAAGTCACACAGAGTTGGGCTTTTAATAAAGGCTTTTCTAGGGGGAGGTGGTGAGTGTTTTTAGGGGAGCTATATATTGTAGAGTTTGGGGGTGTGGCAGGTGTAGGGATTAAATGGGGGGGGTATGTTAAGCAATGCTCTCTCTATCTTTCTATCTATCCCATGTGTTTGTCACGTCCCTCTGTCCAGCCCTCTCGTGTGCCACGCCTACCTCGTTAACCTCGTGTGGAATCCTTCCCTTTACCTGCTGTTCCATGTTTCCTGCCTGTAGTCTTGTGTATATCAGTCCGCGTCTCCGTCCGTTTCCCAGATCTGTCATTAATGTAGTCTGCCGTGTTTGTGTGCTTTGCCCTGAATAAACCCCCCAGTTTGGATTTCCGTGTACCTGACCGTGATACCCCGCTCCCTGCTTGGTCGCCGACACACGGTCATCACGGTGTTGTACTCTGCACATTCATAAACTGGCAATTACAGAAAAATGTAACTGTTGGTAACTGGATACTCACTTGATTGGAAATCAGACAAATATCCATTTCAGAAAAAAGGATGCCAAACTGTATGGGATAAAGGGGTTTAGAATAAGGCTAACTTGTAAGTGAGGTAAAGGAAGCTGAATTATTATTAATTAATCATTATATTAATTGTTAATAAAGTATACTAATTTGCATTACAATATTTTAGTTTATACGTATGCTTGTTAGTCAATAAATATTAACATCTAACTGCCATACAAATGTGTTTAGGCACATGTATAAATATATATGATTAAAATATATTTTAAAACAAGTCTCTGTGCTTTTGCTCTAGGCTTGATGTGAATGGGCACCTGTTCAATATTCTATCTCAGTAGATGGAATGTGAGATGAAATGATGTAAGAATTACAGGCGCTGCAGTGTATTTGATAAGGACATGGCTGGAGAGGTGAGGGTGGAAGAGAATTATGAGATACATAAAAATACAATAAAGACACCAGATTAATTTATTATCCTGTATGGACATATAATCCATTTACGGTATGGTACAAAGGGCATAGATCAGTCAGGTGCTGTAGAAAACACTGGTATTCATAATGACTTCGGGGGAAATTGCATTTATCAGGAAACCAGTAAATGCAAATGTGTGCCAACACTATGTGGAGTACTACCTGTTCAAAAATGACTGTTCAGTGCATGTAAGTATTTATGGCGATATAGAGCAATAACTCATATTTAATATGGTGGAAGGCTTAATTCAAATCTTCTAAACGTCATTCGGTTTAACGACAAATTTCTGTCAGTGTGACAGACAGCATGCTTAGTTGAGCTTAGCTTGCTTGGTCGTTCATTCACGTACCGTTAAGCGGCAGATGTGAAAGGGGTATGATGTGTTTGTTATGTGTTCCAATACGTGTTTTTTACGAGAACTACTGACCTGATAGGTCACATCAAATGTAGGGATCTTTTTTACTTAGGGGTGTCAGGCTTCAAAGCTTTCCAAATTAAATTTCTTTTTATGTCTGTTCTTAAGAGTGACCAACTAAATTTCTCAAGAAAGAATAAAAGACTACTGATTTAAAATCATCTGTTACCCATTGTACTGTGGCTGCTTCCACTGACAACTAAAATTGCTTTTTTTAATAAAAACAGAAAAATGGGTTATTTTGCAGAGAAATAACCAATATCTTAAACCCTGTGTTACAGAATGTACTGCCACATTGTTGAAAATAAATAACTCTACAAGTAAAATGTAGCTTCAAACTCACGATTCGCTGATGCAGGTAGTGTGAAATTAGTATTCTTTTGCTTTTCAATACTCTGCTTATCAGGACTTCCACAGCATGTTTCTAACAAGATCTGTATCACTTATATAAAAATCACAAATGTCAATTCTGTATCAGGGTGAATGGATATTCACATTACAGCCATATGAATTCCTTCATTAATATTGGCTATACCTGGGGAAAAAATCTATTGAAACATTTGATTATGCCAGAGGATTTATGCATAATTACATGACATTTTAGTGTGTATATCATTAAAACACTGTATGTTTAAACAACTTCTTAAAATATCTATATGTCTCATCAAATTACCTACACCGAACAGTCATAACATTAAGACCACCTTCCTAATACTGTGTTTGTCCACCACAGATGTTCAATCGGACGGAAATCTAGGGAATTTGGAGGCCAAGTCTACACCTTGAACTCATTTTCATGTTCTTCAAACCATTCCTGAGCAATTTTTGCAGTGTGGCAGGGCACATTATCCTGCTTAAAGAGGCCACTGCCATCAGGGAATACCGTTGCCAAGAAACAATGTACTTGTCTGCAACAGTGTTTAGGTAGGTGGTATGTGTCTAAGCAGCATCCACATGAATGCCAAGGTATCCCAGCAGAACGTTGCTCAGAGCATCACACTGCATCCGCCGGCTTGCCTTCTTCCCACAGTGCATCCTGGTGCCATCTCTTCCCCAGATAAACGACACACCCAACCGTCCACATAATGTAACAGAAAGCGTGACTCATCAGACCAGGCCACCTCCTTCCATTGCTCCATGGCCCAGTTCCGACGCTCATGTACCAGTTCGCCAGTGGACAGGGTTTAGCATGCGCAGTCCTGCCTGTGGTTGCTAAGCCTCATATGCAGGAAGCTGCGATATATTGTCTGTTCTGACACCTTTCTATCACAGACAGCATTAACCTTTTCTGTTAATTTATGCTGCAGTAGCTTTCTTGTGGGCCTGGACCAAGCTGACTAGCCTTTACTTCCTACGCGCAACAGTGAGACTTGGGTGCACTTCAGCAGTACAGTATGCCTTCCTTAGACCACCTTGGGTACCTGTTCTGTTCATGAACTGACTGTTCACTTGCCTAATATATTGTAGCGATTAGCTTATACATGACACAGACTCCAATTGCGGAAAACCACAAATGGCTTTTTAATAACAGCAGCTTTCCATCAACCCACAACAGATAGTGCCCGCCATGCTATCCTCATAAACCACACACACACACACAGACCTATACTCGTATCTTAACCATAAGTACTCAAACAAAATAGTCTTAGCATTTTTAGTTTTTTGATTGTAGTCACAGATTTTTATAAAATTGAATTATCCCTTTTGGGAACCAAAGAAATGGTCCCCACAGCATCAAAATAACAGTTTTTTATCACATTGTGGGGACATTTTGATATATCTGACCCACACACACACACACACACACACTGCTAACACAATCATCCAACACACAGCACATTACCCACACTGCTGTACAAGGACAATACAAGCTATTTACAACATTTATTTCTCAAATATGTACAGTCAGCATCAAGCCAGCACCACAATACAATGGCATCCTTAACAGCAGCTGTTGTAACAAGATAATCAATGCTATTCACTTTACCTGTCAGTGGTTTGAATATTACGGCTGATCGGTGTAAATTGGTTATCAATACACTTCAGTTATTTTATTTAATACCTGGTACATCTTAGTGCATACACGCCTGCCTAAATTGTATTATTTAACACATTAACTAAAGCTTCAAATAAAGTTAAAAGCATTGTAGAAATATACAGTGCATGAAAACACACAAACAGTTCAAATAAATATCTGGACATGTGATCAAGAATATTACAGAAATTCCTAAGTTAGGACAGGTCCGTGTGGTGTATTTCTATATTCAGGATATGAAGACATACGTGAAAAACTAGATGATAGACCATAGTAACTACTTTAAACTCTACTTTAAAATGAACAATGTCTAATGGTGAATACAATTTAAATGGATTGCTTACGAAAATCAGCATACCGTTCAAATTCTGTAATAAACCATAAATCTATAAACATATAACTGGAAAGCAATGTCCAAAAGAGAAAAAAAATGAATAATGAAAAAAAGTGGCAACACAAAATAGGTTTTTAACTGCCATACAAACCTATGAATCATCTGCAGACAGCGTGTCAGTAACAGGTCAGTGTTTAGATGCAATGGACTAAAATACTCTTCAAACATCCTTGGAGGTAACTATCAGATGCTTATACTTAATTTTGATCACATATCTTGGTTCCCTCTCTTAAAACTTGAACAATAACTCACAAATCTAACATAGTTGACCTTGACAAAAGCTTATTGAGCAAAGGAGTCCAGGGACTTCATTGTTTTTTTGAGCTACTTTTGCCTGAAACATTATTTTCTTTGACCTAGAGAGACTATGACAATCTCAGTAGATTTTCAAAACATCCTTTCTTAAAACTCAATTTTATTGGTAAATTGATTCTGTGTCAGCTTAAGAAAATGGGGGGAAAGATCATTAATTTGTAGAATGTGTCATCAGCTGTCATCAGAAAAATAAAAGCTACAAAATATGGTTCTTAGTGTTATCAAAACTCTAAATGCTAAAAAAAAATCAAATATTTTCTGTTCTATTCAGTGCTATCCAATGCTTCTGAATTTATTTGTTGTGGCGCTACATCCCTGCTCCAAAGCACTGGGGATTTAGGTAACACATTACAAGTTGACTGGGAAAGCTGTAAGAAAACTGGGCCTCATTCACTAGTATCATCATGCATTTTTTCTTTAAACTTGTTCTTGAGAAAGGTCCTAAGAAGGATCTAAGATAAGTCTATGTCAGATTCATGACATGCAGTTAAATTACACCTAATATTAAACTTATAGTCATAAATATTTATACATTGAATTTCCAAATTAATCTAGATTTAACACAAATGGGAGTATATGGGTCATTGTCAAAAATTAATTACTGTAACATATGAATTTTCTCAAATTTTTTAAATGACTGAAGGCAGACTCAAATAAAATAGCCTCATTGTCTAAAATGTTGATTTTTCCTCTGTGGTAGTTTTGTTCAGTTTTACTGAGAAGAAGAAAAAAATTACAAAATTAACAAAAACCTAAGCAAAATATGCATCTTATCATGCACTTTGTTCGTTGTAAGTTACTGCCAATGAAGTTCAAAGATTTACTGTAAAAACATTGTAAATTGTTCCCAAATGTGTTCTTATAGTGATGAATCCCATTGTCCTTGTAAATTAAAAGTGTGTTGTTCCTAATCAGCATAGGTAAATACTCTGCCGATCCCCAAAAAAATAGCATGAGACTGCAGGGCCGTGTGCAAAGGCTCACAAAGCAGGATGCTGAGGACGCTGTACCACCCCCTAATGTTTGGGTCGCTATTTTGTTATTTCATCTCTAGGGCTAATAAATAATATATACATCTCTCAAAAAAATTAAGAGACCACTCCATATTTTATTATTATTTCATCCTGGTTCTGCTGCCAGAGGGCTACGTGTCTCGCTGCTTCCAGGCTCAAAACGTCTATGACTGCAGCAGAGAAGAACAATGTGAACAGGAGACACTGGGAGTGAACAAAAACCAGTCAGGTGGAGGGCAGAAGCGACTTTATAAGGCCAGAGATGGCCGTCAACTTATCCAACAGTGCCTCATGAATCGGAGGATCACATCAAGTGACCTTCAAAAGGCCTTCATAAAGCAGAAGGCCTTTAATGAGAAACAGGGAAGATCCAGGCCGCAATTTGCAACAAAAAAAATGTTATTCACTGACGCACACCCAAAAACTGAGAAAGAGTGAAACGAAAAATTGTGCTGTGGTCTTTAATTTTTTTTACAGAGCTGTGACCCCTACAGAGTGTGTGTGTGTGTGTGTGTGCGTGAGTGTTTGTCAGTGCATTTTTTTAATAGCTGAATGTATTACGGGAATGTCGAAGGGGATTATACTATTGAATTATAATAAAGGGAAAGGTGGTAACAAATAAGACACCGTTACGGAAATTGTAGGAGTTGAGGAAGAAGCCAAGAATGCCGAAACATAAAAAAGACGGTGGAGCATCGGACTTCAAACGTAAGAAAAACTTTATGCAAGAAGCAATTATTTTGCAAACTTGTCAGCACTCAAATGTGTGTAAGTGTGCCCTCGAATATGCGTAGATTCTGTTATTACTTAAGAACAAATTCCAGATATGCAAACAATGATCAGAATGTCAGAATATTTGTGAAAACTGTGTAAGTGCATTTTAGGAAGAAATTTCTTCTAAACAACGGTTGGCGAAACAGGTCCGTTATGCATATGCATAACAATGGAAGTGTCTGGAGGAAAAACGATAAAAGCGTAGAGGAGAGTAAACAAATGTGGTGTTCCACGTGCACCGGCGAGCTAACGGCCAGGCCTAACTAGCCGCACCTGCTCCTTGCCTATTTAAACCCGCTTGACTGAGCACTCAGTGTGAGGTATTGTTCCTGGAAAGCGACATACTGAGCACCGTAGCTCTATCTCTGTCTCGTGACCCGCCCTTGCTTTCCTCCCCTCCTCAGCTCCTAAACGCCTTTACCTAAGCCTCCCCCAGATTTCCCTGTTGTTCTTACCTCCTGTTCTCCGCGTGTTTGTAAGACCGAATCCCCATCTTTGCCAGCCGATTTACTGTCTGCTTGCTGGTTTCCCTTAATAAACCCCAGACCACTGATTTTGGGTCCCGCTGTTTCTGTTCTGACAATAAAAAACAAACAAAAATATGCACTGTGTGGCCAGCTCCCCAACAACACCCAAGCAGCAGCTTGGCAAGAGACTTGAGACACCATTTAAGAATTGTAAAACCCATAGCTTGTGATTAAAGTGTGAATTCTGGGTAAAATAAATTGCCACTTGACTTACTGGATTTTAATTGAAAAAAAAATGCTTCTGATAGATACATAGACAGAAAGACAGACAGACAGACAGACTTAAACCCAAGAGGAAATCTGACTGAATACAAGTACACACACACACACACACACACAAACACATGCACACACACATATATACAGTATATATATATTTATATATATATATATATATAAATAGTTGGGAAATTGATGGGGAGCACATGATGAATGTTCTCATTTACTGTCTCACCCTTCCAGCCTGCTAAATTCTAACGTAATTCCCATGTCGCTCACACCTGTCGGGCTGCACTCCAGTCCTTTGCCCTCCAATAGGATGATGGAGATTTTCTATTTTACTTTACAGGTAACCCTGTGTGTTCCATGGGTTACATGCGATCCACTTGTCAGCCTTATATAGAAGCGTAATTATTGTTGCATTTACTGATAATAGCATATTAATTGCAACTCTTGGTATGGCAGTTTGAACTGTGTTGGAAATAGAGGGTCAGAGGACAAATGTTTCACTGTACTGTGGGTAATTATGTCTAGAGAATTTCTGAAAGCATTTAAAAAGACAGGTCTATAGAAACTGAGCATGTGAGAAGTTACGCTTAGCCTTTTGAGCAAACAATAGCCACTCATGAAGAAAGAAATATGATAATTATATCAAATTATATAAATTATACAAACACAGGTCTAGAGCTTGCCTATTTGACCAACTTAAAACTGTATTTATGGTTTCTTAATTAACTTTGAGGAAACACCATATTACTGTAATACTTTTAATATAACAATATTTTTGTGATCATTGTACATGTATACTGGATTTACCATAACCCTTTGTAAATGAGGGGCCAAAACAATTAATGGACATGTTTTTAATGTATTCAAAGTTATTATGCTATTCAGCTGAATTACCTGAATTTCCCTAATGTTGTGGTGTTTCACATTGCCCCAAGCAAAAATTTCTCTGTCTGCTCCCTTATTCCCTGATCCTCTGATGTAAGTTTGTTGCGTTCTTGCATTCCTCTTGTCAGGCAGTTTAACATTAAGTGTAATTTCTGCCTAATTATTTTGCTTTCTTGCCTTGTCTGTAACCTTTCTGGTCACTGATGTAATAACCTCCAGGCCTTTGGCTCTTTGGACCATCCTTTTGTAGCCATTCATTTGAAGCCAATCCACACAAACTTAGTTTGCTGCTTTTTTCAGTAACATAAAACATTGCATATCATTTAAGAAATCCTGGTTCCTTTTCAAAATTTGCATTTCTTGACTGAAGCCTCCCTATTCCAATATAAATTTAGTCTTTTGTTGCCGATATAGTCCATAAGTTTTGCATGTTCTTACTATGTGACATCGGCTGCCATCTCTGGCAACAAACATATATAAAATCTCATGTGACTTAAATGCATTATATATAAAACTTAGTCTGACTTAATTAAATCTGCCGGCTGGATGTATCAACTGCTTCCACACCCATCCAAGAGGACACTAACCAAACCGTGCAGATTTTTTTGTGGTATTTTCTCTGCTGACTGTTGTCTTGAATGACGTCAGTTTGAACTCAGATCACTACAAACCGTTGTTGCATTTACTAGTTATTTCCTTTGCATCTCATTACTTTATATGCTGTCATAGTCACAGTCCTTAGTTTTTGGCTGCACTGTGGCACGTTGCCTGTTATCTGAGCTATGGACATGGCAGTACACCCCACTGTCCTCTGAGTTATGGAAATGTGGGTGGTGTAAGTTTTCTCTGTGATTCTCTGCCACCTTGGCAACATGCTATATTGCATTATGCAGTTCACACAGTTTTCAACTGTTACATTTTCACCTTCTGCCATACTTGGGAGTTTACTCATGCTTCCACAAGTTTATGTGAGTCTCACTGGGAAGCCCAAGTTAAACCAGGCTTAGCCTGAGTGCTGTGGATGAGCCTGGTCACTGCCCAGACCCAGTGCCCAGTGACACTAATGGAAAATGTACAGTTCACACTGAATGACTTGGTTTCTGAAAGTTCAGACATTGCTGCTTCCAGTGAGCAATTTTGACCTTCTAGTCTCAGCCAGCAGACCGATAAGTTAGTATGCTGATGCTGTGCTCTATTGTCACAGAACATTCTGTTTCATCTATTGATCTGTTACGCTGGTACAACCCCATCTATGAACAGAGCAATCACGATTACTTTGGTTGCTCAGTTTGTTAGCAAGGATGTTATGTACATGCATATATATATATATAAATACGTATACTTGAATGTCATATACTCTCAAGTTATGAGCACTATTTAGTGAATGGCACACTAGGGAGTGTCAGTGCATCCTCATCAATGCAGACCCCTGCGTGCATGTAATGATCCACTTGAACAGGGCCAAGTCAGCAGGGTGTACCACCTGGGATGCGGAGGAGTCGGATATACAGTCTGCCAAGACCAACCAGGAAGTTTCAGTTCTTTACTGTGCAATGTTGTGCAACTATTGAGTGTTATGGTTGGCAGCGGTCGCAGTTTTTTTTGTTTCATCCATATGGCACACAACCGTGCAGTTCGTATCTGAGTTGCAAGTTCCACAACAATTGAATTCCACAAAATTGAAATATCAATCTGAACACAAAACACCAAACGACTGCTTTGATCTCTGACCCTCAGGACACCATGCTGATTATAGGTGCCCCTTCCTCTTTCGGTTACAGTCATGAAGTCCTTTCCCATGACAGCCATGCAGTGCGTTTTCCTCGTGGAGTTATGCGGATGCACTGTTGTCGATTGCATCCGTTATAAGCTTTTGAATCCGGTAACGTCACCTTGCCATAGATATTCGCACAGATTTATTAGCTGAAATAAGCACCATAGCAGTAAGTTAGCTTGTGCTTTTGTCAGTAATACAGAATCCTTCAACTAAGAGTAAATCTGAAGGGATTCTCACTCCTTGCAGTCAAATCATCATCATACTTAAATCGGTGCCAGATAACATGTGTATGGCTCCATTGGTCTTTATGGACTTCTTAACAATTCTTAAATTAAAATAGGTCTCATTTTGCTTCCAGCATCTATAATATTCTTCCTCGTGGGCTGAGGGTGACAGTAATGGGAGTTCGGGGTAATAAATTATACATGAGCCTTTTTATTGATTTCATTGCTTTAATAATACAACACTAGATATGGATGTCATTTGTCTTTCTACTGTAGTATATTTATGAAGGAAACCAATTACAGAATATTAAAAAACAGGGTGAGGTACTACATTTACAGGAAACTGATTTTCAAACGTCGTCAGTGGTCTTTACTGGCAACAGTTTACCTTGTGATTGAGTATCGTTTTAAACCACTGCAATAGACATGGTGACATTAGCATCAGCGCTGTTCAATAAAAGGCCTGCTTTATATTTTCATTGAACCTTCAGAAGACAGAAAGCCCCCAAGACCCCTAAGACAACTTCACACTATTAAAAATGTTTAATATTGTTTGCAGCAAACTTAAATTAGTTTATTGTGTCCATCTTATCATGAGCTTATATAAAATCTTTTTTTATCGTCATGATTCATTTCCTGCAGGTTTCAGTTATTATGGCTGCAGTTTTTCCTTTAATATAATATTCTTTTTTTCAGACAGATTGAAGTATATTCGATATTTTCTTACAGGAATACTGGTCTGTTTGTGAGGAAATGTCTTTGGACAAGGATACACTGTGAGAGCAAATCAATTGTGCTTAATGAACTAAAGAAAACACATTCAAAGCAGAGTAAGAGTAGCACACAACTCTGTTTATGTGACATTGTTTTTATATAAACACTGTTTTGGGCCATGTCAGAAAAAAAATGTCCATCCATCCATCCTTTTTCTGTAGCTGCTTGCCCTACGCAGGGTGGCGGGGCTCTGGAACCAATCCCAGAAGCTTCAGGAGCAAGGCAAGGAAGAAAAAAGTCATGTAATAAAAAGAGATGTAGGCTGTCAGCTAAGACATTCAAGATGTATCATTGATACTGATCTTTGGTTAAAAGCCAAAAAAAGACATGCTTTTTGCAGACAGTGTCATTTTGCAATAGTGCTGATGTACCAACATTCTGGAAAAATAAAAAGAGGACAGGAAAACAACGTATTTGCTTAGAATAACAAACACTATATGCAATGGAATTAATGCAGCTTCCGGGTGAGTTTTACCTCTTGCGTGAGAAGGATCTGGTACCACAAGTTGTGGTGATAGCGTGTTTATTTGTGCAAGAGTGTGTGTTTTTGTAATTATTGCATTGTCGGAACTAGATTTCCAGAAAATATGATAAAAACCTGTTATGTTTTACCTCGTGGGGGATTTTTTTCAGTCCCTGCAAGGAGAATCTCAATTTTATAAAAATCTTTGCAATCAAATATCTAAATCTGCCAAAAGTGTTCTATTTTGTTTTTATTACTTATGGTTAAAGTTACGGCTGGGTGGGGGTTAAGGTTGTCATAACAAGTAATGAATAACACAAGTGAAATACTGATCTCATGTTTGTTCAACATTAATGAATCCCGATGCATTCAAGTTGCGACTATATTTGTTCATGATTTGTTCATGATTTGTTCATCAGCAATAACCGACTTATTACTAGTATTTGTGCCCTGTCAAGTAAACCGTTGCCCATGTGGTTTTAAGCTAAATATGACAGATTGAAAGTGTTAAGGATATGGCTGAAGTGCATTAACCCACTTATACCTGGGTTACTACACATTTGGCTTGAACGACAGTACCAAAATGTTATTTTCACATTTATGAACAGAAAACACATTTATTAGTAGAAGTATTTTCTTCTACCGCAGATAAAATGTTCATGATTAGTTTCTACTCATTTTAAATTATGTTCTACATCTGGAATTTTAAGTAACATTAGTTTGAATTAAAGATTATAAGAGCACATTGATATATTACTGTGATTTGATCTAATTTCTCTTTATAAACATTGTATTAAAGGGGAAGTATCGTAATTAAGTGGATAGAACTCCAGGATTTGCAGCTTCAGTCCTACCTCTGCTCCTGTGTGTGTGGAGTTTGCATGTTCTTGCCATGTTACAGTTTGCTCTGAGTACCCAGAGACATGCAGTTAGGCCAAGTGACTTCTCTAAGTTGCCCATAGTGTGTATCAGTGTGTGTCCCTTGCAATGGCATCCCATCCACCCTTTTGGCCTATGATGCCTTAGACAGGCCCAGGCCCCCTGCGAGGGTAAACCCCAGGCCCCCTGAGTGAGTAAACCCCAGGCCCCCTGCGAGGGTAAACCCCAGGCCACCTGTGATGACCTGAAGTCATACCCTATGGCTCCACAAACCATGGTGCCAGGAGTAACACCGGTGTGTCTCTCCACAGCATTGATAGGATTGGTCCTCTCCCCTCAGCCCCGCCATATGTGCACACGACAGTCATCCATGGTAATGCAGAACCGAGATTCATTGCTGAACATGGTATGATACCATTCATCATCAGTCCATGTCTCTCGGTTATGGCACCACTCCAAATGCAGTGGTTTCTCTGCTGGTGTTAATGGCAGCCTATGCATGGGATGGTGAACCCGTAGTCCCGCTGTTGCAAGACGTCGAGACATGGTGCCGGTGTTGTAGAAAGTCCAATACCTGTGTCCGGATGGCAGGCGTAGATGTCATGGGGTTCTGTAATGCTTGGCATTGGTGCGGTGTCTTGGGCAACCGGAACCTTCACGACGTGTGTGGGTGCCCTCACATGCCCATTGGTTCCAACATCAGGTGACTGAGACACCTGCATGCCCCACAAGCTGGGCAATTGCACGATACGACCACCTGGCCTCATGCAAATGCTGTCTAATGCGTCTACGAGGCATCCTCTGTGTCTGGTGACTAGATGTGCCAGCTCCTTGCAAATCAAATCATTTATATACCCATTGCGTGTACCAAATTACATCCAAATCGGACCATTACTTCTGGGTGCTTAACTTCTTTTGTCACTGTGTGTGTGTGTTTATGCATACATATATATATATATATATATATATGTATATATATATATAAAGGTTTTCCTTTTGATTCTAAATGAATTGTGATTCATATACCTAATAACTAGTCAGTTATGTGATTGGGTTATTGGTGTGAAACTATTACAGATGTCTGTTATTATTTATCACTGCTGTCAGTTCCTCCACTGGGCACTATGTTTGACACTTTGCTTGACCCTCATGTTTTCTCATGTATGTCAGATTGAAGTGTAGCAGGGCTTGTAAAGACAACTCCCCTTCAGTTGATTTTTAGTACAGCTGTGACTCAATGCTTCAAGAGAGTGGAACAGAAAGTTTTTTCCTTACTAAGCTCCCCGTTGGCCTCATTTTCACTTGATTGTGTCTCCAGTCTTTGTTATTTTGCAGTCCTGGGAATAAGTAAAAACTGTGCCTCTCTCTGTCACATACACACACAGACACACACACACACACACAGTCATGTAATCATATCCTTATGGGGACCGCTCATTAATTTCTATGGGAAAAATGCTAACGCTAACTATGACAACCTTAACCCCCACCCAGCCCTAACCATGACCATAAGTAACCAAACAAAATACAAGAGTTTTTGCATTTTTAGTTTTTCATTGCAGTCACGGGTTTTTATAAAATTGAGTTTTCCCATATTGGGACCAGCGTCCTGCTCCCCATAAGGTAAAAAAGAAAAAGGTAATCGTCACGTTTTGGGGACATTTGGTCCCCACAAGGTAAAGTGTACCTGGACCACACACAAACACACATGCATACATACATACACATCTATTTACAAAAAAGTAATGCATTCATTTCATTTTATATATTTATGTTATATGGCCCAGTTTACTAGTAAATCTAAGACACATTTTATTGATTCAGCAAAATAATCACTAAATTCTATACCTCTTGGTATAAAACAAGTCAGGTTCACAGCTGGATAAAATTAAAGGTGCATGATAAAACTGATCTGCTAATTGCCCTGACTGAGTTTGATTACTGATAAAAATGTATCTATGATACACTCAGGAAGGCACAGCGCTTCAGCAGGTAGCACACCCCCAGCGCTGGGGTTTGGGGGTGAAACATCCACTCCTTGTGTGGAGTGCGCATTTTCTCCTCACACCGTTGAAAGACATATACAGCTGCAGAAAAAATTAAGAGACCACTAAACAAATCTGAATTTTTAAATCCTGGTTTAATCCTGGTTCTGCTGGGAGTAGGCTATGCACCGCAGTACACAAGAATAGGGTGAAGCAGGAGACGCTGGGAATGACCAGAAACCACCCAGGTAAAGGGCGGAAGCGACTTTCTAAATCTAGAGATGACCATCAACTTATCCCACAGTTTCTCATGAATCGGGGGATGATATCAAGTGACCTTCAAAAGGAATGGGAAAGATTAAGTGCCGGTGTGAAGTGCACTGCTAGGACAGTGTGCATCAGGCTCCTAGAAGCAGGACTGAGGTCCCATAAAGCAAGGAAGAAGCCCTTCATTAAGAAGAAGAGAAGAACCAGGCTGCAATTTGGCAAAAAAAACCCCAAAAAACATAGACAGACGCACGCCCATAAACTGAGAAACTGCTGTAGTCTCTTAATTTTTTCCAGAGCTCTATCTATGTAAATACAATGTGTTAAAGACCCGTGTAATATAAGCACACAACTAGCTGAGGATGTCCCATCTATATATATATATTATGAGGCTTATAATTTGAGGCAGACAGTCATTGAGCAAAGGTGCTAATCAGCGGCACAGCTCCAAACTAAAAAAAGACTAGAACGGTACCATCCATGCTGTGACAAAGCAACAGCAGAACATGGCTAAGCCGTATATATTTGGCAGGCAAACATTTTAAGGTACACAGAGCAACAAACTGTACTTCGAGGGATAAGGCTCCCCGGGCAGCTCATCCTCCACTTCAACCCCGCTGGCTTTCTTTACAGGCTACAGCCCTCGGTAGCCAGCCGGGCGTCATTATCTAGCGAGCAGTCAGGCTATGTTTGCTGCGCGGCGCTGACGGAATCGTCACCTTCTGGTTAGGACGTTTTCCGGCGATTCGAAAGAATGCATGATTACACGTATGCAAACTGAAATATAAATAATATTGACATGTCTTTATTTGAATTCGCCTTTTTCCAGCTAGAGAAATGACCTCACGTCTTAATTGATGGAAGCGTAACACAGCACCAAAAATATGCATCTGTTTGGGAGGGTGGTGTTTCAAATGCCATGTCTGGAGGAGGTCCGTCACCATGGGGCCCTCGCGCGTGGCCCCTGACATCCATTGCTCCAGAGATACTGCCTGACACGGCTCTTTGATTCTCAAATGGATGCCATATTGCAACAGTATTGCAGAGAAATGTGACTCTCTACCCTTCGACCCTCTTTAAAATCTTAATTTCTTGAACTGTGATGTTTTAAATAGATAGGACGCCTATTGCCCTTTCTCCATGAATACCACTCAGCCCTGCACCATCCTTCTTTTATTCTGGCAAATTATCTAGAATGACTCCCTCAATCAACATCCACCGAGACAGCGCTTGTCAAGACATAAATAAGGGCATACTTAACTGTTGTCGACATATGGCGTCTAATTCTCTCACACCTCATGACATTGCGCTTTACTGTCAAACTAAGCAGAACCAGCTTTTGACACCTCGCCACTTTGAACCACGGAACAAATGTCTCCATGGCAACCAAGAAGAATTCCTTCATGACTAAAAAAAAAATTCTTAAAAAAATAAATTCCCTACTTGATATCCCTCCTTCCCCCGAGTCTTATAAATGTGACAGGAATCATTTTTATTGAGACCAGTTTATCTATTAGAGCATCTCTAGATTGATGTATGATTGTGTGTATGTGTGTGCATGTGCGTTTCCTGTGACAGCCTCAGCCCATCAGGGTATACTCCTGTTTGTACCCTGTGCTGCCTAGAGTAGCCCCCCCCCGCCCTATTTCTGCCCACGATAAGTGGTTGGAAGATGGATGGGGATTTTTTTTTGGTAAATGTTCCATTGCATTCCTTTCATGGTCGATGGTTCTTTTTTAAATCTAGCTCAGGTTATTGCACCATAGAGTTACTTAAGGTTCTTTTTAGTAAAGAAAATTTGCAGTGTTATTATGGCAGAGGAGTAAAATTACATTAACTAACTGTCATTCGTGACCTAGACTGGTGTAACTGAATCAAACTCAAAAATGGGATTAAAGCTAAAAAAACTAAATCAGCTTCATGAGTACAAGTAAGTTGTTTGGAGAACATCAACGTTTGCCCATAATATATCATCCATCCATCCATCCATCCATCCATATTTCAATCTCTTATCCTGGTCAGAATCACAGAGAAAATAAAATATGTCATGATTATACAAATTTCTTAATTATGTGAAATTAAAATATATGTTAAATTTAAATGTGAACATAAATCTTGCAAATGAATGTGCTTCCCTGATATGACTATTACAAGCCGAAATACTGAAAACAGACATTTTACTGTGGTCTCACCTGAAACTGGAAAATAAAAATGATTCATGAGCATGTGTCAAGACTGGGTAAAAATATTTTCAGTTTAAGTCTAGACCAAGAATTTCCAATAATGTGATCTTGAGATAGAAAACCGTCTTGAGAACTACCAACCTAGAGCCTACATATTCACAAAAAAAGCTATAACACAGAAGTATCAGTTCAGACAGTCAAAAACACAGTGGGTTTGTATATTTTGAGTTCATTATTGTGTAGTAATATAAGAATAGTTAACTGTGCTGTTTAAGATATAAAATTCCACCACATCATAACTGGTTTGAATAAGCTATGAAGATCCATTTAAGTATATATTAGCAATAATGGTTGCATAGTTTAAGTAATTCCAAGATGACTTCCAGGGTTCAAAAACTACAGCAAAGTTTAGAGCCACACACACAAAATCATACTCAGAATGTTTTACATGCTAATTAAAGCAAATTGATAGCATTTTTGCATATCATTAAATACCCCAACTTTCTTGATATTGTCTGAACTAATTGCCCTCATTTATACACTATATCTTCTGGTAAATACAGCTTCTAGTTTATTCAAAAAAAATCTCACATTTTTATGCTCTCATATATATATTCAAGTGCCAAAAGTCTGCATAATGATCAACAATTTTCTAAGCCGCGCAGCACTTATGAGTAAGAAGATTTTTGGTCTGTTTCAGATTATTTAAATGCTATGGTCTCAAACAATATATAATCGCAAGAAAGGATATTTAAAAAGTGTTCCAAAAATACTGTTCCCTCAGGCAGAACATTAATTGGCCCCTTCATTCCTCAGGGTTCATTGGCATTTTCGTCTGCTGAGATAAGAAAAGCGCCCCTTTCACTAGTGTGTGTGCTTTTTAAATGTAAATTTAAATGCTTGCATCACCTAAGAAACATTTTTGCTATAATATTAATTAAAATTTGCATCAAATATGCTAATTTGGTAACACTTTACTTGAAGCTTTCATCTATAATGCATTATAGACACCTTCATAATGCATTGCAAAGTATTTATAATGCAGTGTTATGGTCAGTATGAGAATTAATAAATCATTACAGCATCTTCTGTTGACAGTCATAAGGTATTATAGTACTGATTATAATATCTTTATAATGCATTTATAATGCAAAGCATCCTTAATTCTTATACTAACCATTATAATGTATTATGCATGCTTTGTAATGCATTATGAAGGTATTTATAATGGATTATAGATTACAGCTTCGAGTAAAGTGTCAAGTAAAATGCATGACTATGTTTCAAAATGGAAAAAAAGGATCGTTGTGTTTTATATATTTTATTACAATTACATGGATTTGCCTGCAGAAAAAGCTCGAGCCATGCACAAAGATTTCTACAGACGTACAATAATCCGTTTTCAACATTTGAATTTAGGAATAAATTGTTTTTGTCATTCTAGGCACCTTATGAAACATATTCTGGATTTCAAACATTTAACAATCATGCAGAGGTGTACCTTTTCTTTCATAACAACTACGCTCCACTGTTATGAAACTAAATTAAAATGCTACATTTATGCACATATGCATTTTTGTATAATCTGTCTGCTCAGTGGTGTCGTAGCAGCCTGAAGAAAGCTGTCTGAGTTCAAGCTGAGAAACAAGAAGACGTGCCAGCTGTGGGCTGGTAAAAATTTCCAGGGAGGTTTATGTAATTAGCACATAATATATCCCTACAGTGCACTGCATATAAGAGAAGATCCTCTCCCATGCTTAGCTCAAAGTAAAGTTGAGCTTTGTTTGTTGATATATACACACGCAGGGGTTGGACAATGAAACCGCATCACTGGCTGATGTAGTGTTTTATGTTTCACGCCTATATATGCTCGGCTTGGTGGCCAGTCTTCACTGATTGCACATTCCATTAGTAAGAACAGAGTGTGAAGGACACACACACACACATATATAGATACACACACAGACACACGGATGCAGGACCTGGCACAGCGAGACTCCATATCTCAGGAGGGTTATTTGCATGCCTGTCTGCTGTTGGACCCAATTTTATACCCTGACCAAAGTATCGTACAGGATTGTTACCTCTCTTGGGATGCAGTGATGCAGGCTTTGTTAAGAAAATAAAAATAGCAACGTTGTGAACAAATGGTCCTCACGAAATGTGACTAACCCAGTGCAGATACCAAAGAGGGTGCGACATGCCACAAGATGCAACTTTCGTCACTGCTTTCCGGCTGATGCCTTTTAACTATAAAGGCACGTCACCCATCTTCCTCTACAAAACAAGATCTGACATGACAGTGAAGTGAAATAGGGCTTAATACTTGCTCTTGCATGTAGGGCATCAGGTGCTGCAATTTGAATGTGCGTTTTGCATAATTCTATATTTCATTTCTAAGATTTTCATATAGCAAGTACATTCATAGTACTTACAGTGCTGTTGAAGCATGTGCAAAAATCAAATGAGGGATTTCAAATCTCACCACGAATCCTATATTTTTGATACTGTAATCTGACGCCCCCACCTCCATGTTACTATGAATTCTCTGATTGGCTTTCTCTTTTGTTCATAAAATTATCCATCACAATCTTACTGATTGCTGTCTTCTTTTCACATCTTTTGTCCCTCTGTCAGTCTCTGTCACTTTAATTCTTAAGTAAGCATGTAGAAAAATGTGCACAAAATACTCTAATACTATGGGAACTAATGGCAGGCCAAACACTTCAGTCAAAACACATTTTCCTATAATTTATACAGGACAGTTCATAAATTGTCAGACAGAAAAACTACTGATTTATAATTATGAACCTGCTGTATTAAACAGACATAGTACTCCAGCTTAGAAAAATGAACAAAAATCATGTCACTATCACACAGACACATATAATAGAAGACAACTAGACAATGTACAGTATTGGCTTTGACTGATCATGTTAGATTTAACTAGATTTGAGATTTGATCTGAAAGAATATTTTATTTTCTGTATTTTGGAAGTATCATCCATCCATCGATCCATTTTCAGTGGCCATTTGCCTAATCTATAGTCATGCATGGTCCTCTGGAAATATCATTCAGTTTGTTAAATAAGTAGGAAGAATGTCAGCAATTTCAAAGAGAGGTAAACTTAAAATGAAGAGGTTAAATAACATGCAAAGCAGTATGAGTAATAAGTATTCAATGGGTACTCATACTCCAACTGTAGCGCAGTACTTCACTGGTCTACTCAAAATCCCTGTCACAGCAACATAGTGTTTGTGACGCACGGCTAGACAAACTATAGATCTGGAAAATGTTCCCTGCAGGACCACTCTGAGCTGTTACATTTAGATGATGACTTTCTGTCACCCTGTGGCTGTATAGCTTCTGACTGGCCACGTCTGCACGACACTTCTTCCTCTATTAAGCTGTTTCTCTCTGTACCATGAACTGAAAGTGACATTAAATGCTGGACATATAATTTTATCATATTTATAATTCTTAAAATTGCTTTAACAATTACTTAAACATGTACATCGATATTCATCAATTCATCAATAAATCGAATGTTCACATTGCTTGATTTTTACAGGTAGAGAATAAAAGTATATTTACATTGTAGTGGATTATACATTACTTGTATTTCATCTAAACAAAGAAAATCGTGAATCTATTATGGAACTCATTTTCAGCTGCCTACGTAGGAGTTTAAGTGCCAAAGCCGTATCACTATCTTTTGTAAAACATCCATGCCCTTCCTGACATCCTTAAGGTTGACTGTGATTGGACTGGATCTCTGCCACCTTAATGTGACTTTTTCACATTTAATGAATACTAAACTATCCTGGCCTTAAAAAGGGATAAATTGCAAGTGCATAGGCTATGATGAAGCCGTTTAAGGACCCACTCATATGATTTTGCTCTAGGCAACAGCGGGCATTCTTAATTACTGGTAATTATCCATTTAATATACAATTCAGCTAACAAACAAATAAGCAATAAATGTTCTTCGTTTTGAAGTCCTGAGTCTAATGCCTTCCTGGCCCAACGACACCACCATCCTGTTGCTAATTTTGCTTAAGAAAGGCTTAATTTGAGAAATGCTCTCAATCCAGGTTTAGTCCTAAGCTCCTTCATATGCTGAATCTAATAAGTGTGAGCTGTGTCATTTTTCATAGCTCAAATAATTGGTATCATCTGCTCAATGGCGTGGCGTTTGCATTCCTTGATCCTTGCAGCAGGTGTCTGTGAGCCATGTGTATGTGGCCTGAAAGATGGACGCCTACTCTAAGTAGAGCTAAGCCTTCTAGATAGGCACATGTCATCTGTAGCATACAAAGACAGTCTGTGGACTTTGCATCCTGTTCCTGGTGTTGGGCTGGCATGGTGGACCTCTGGGGACAGACAAATCAAGTGCAGAATTTGAATTCATAAAGTTTTTTTTTCTCCCTCTGATCAGATTTTATCTTTTCTTCATATTTCTTCATCATTAAAAATTCTCAAACGTTTCATATATGGGAAGTAACGTCCCATCCATTAATTCATTAATTTGTAATAATTATTAAGATAAATGCAATCAGCAATCAGCAGTAGATTTATTAGTACTGCATTTTGTGCTTTTTTTCGTACAAAAAAGAAAGTAACAAAATAATAAGGGAACAGGACCAGGCTGGACTACTATCTGTTTACATCTCTTATTGAATGAGAGCTCCCACTTCAACTGGACACTTTGACTGATGTGCTTATTTTCATCTTCAATTACCCTGCTTGTGCTGTTCATTCATTGTGTGTGACTGCAGCAGAAAACTGAGATGTCTCCTAACCTCTGGCAAATGGGGGGAAAAAAGCGGCAATCACCATTAAAGCACAGTTATTGGAGCGACTCCCTGAATGCCTGCACAAAGAGGGTCATCCATTTTCCCAGCAAGGGCTGTAATTAGCACCTTACGCTTCGCATTATTAATGCAGGAAACACAGTGGTCACCGGATTCCCTCAAGTTCATTTCACATCCCCATTTGATAATGTATTCTGCGATTTTTCTTTCAAATCACTAATATACTTACCAAGCAGCTCATGCAAGATGCAAAACAAATAAATATATAATGTTAGCGATTCAATATAATAATCATTATAAAATTAATAAATGCATGTTGCTTTTGTTTCTGCAGATGCTATCTTAACCTGCAAATGTATTTATTAATTAATATTGTGCTTACATTTTGGTAACTCATGCCATTTGAATAATTTCAATATATTTTTATTCTATAAATGGGGCATTTTTAAAAAAAATCTACAAGGAAAAGGATATTTTTATTGCTTACTATAGCACTGTTTGTATTCTACAGAACAGACTGCTACAATTTTCATATAACTTATATGTTGCTTACACAAAGTTTATTCTTTTACCATGTGACATATACATCTATTATCATTAAAGTATTAAGAATTATTAAAATCACAGCAAAACAGAAGATGCATTTTTTTCCTTCATGGCAATATGATCATTAGGGACATTAAGCTGAATTTTAGCAGTTTTCCTCAAGATGTCTCTGGAGGTACTTTGTGTTCAAAAATTGATGATCAGCAGAGACCACATACTTAAATATATAATTATAGACTAATTAACATGGATCAATCTTTTGAATATTGGACGGGATTTTTATACTAACTGCATAACATACAAAAACAAAGAAAATGTAGTAACTCTATTTTAATAGCCAGTCAGCACAGGGCACGAGGCACGGGCATGAGTTCATTGCCGGGCATGTACTCAATGTATTCATGCACAATCATACTTTATAGGAAATGCACAGACACCAAGATGTCTGCATGATTTTGGACTATAGAAGGACGCCAGAGAACCTGGAGGAGACCCACACATGAGGAGTAAATGCAATCCCCTCCACAACACACAGACACACAAAGCAGAGGCAGGATTCAAACCCCAATCCCAGGAGGTATAAGGCAACAGTGTTACCCGAAGCACTGGCCCGCTGCCACCCCCACAGCGATTCATTCAATACAGAAATACAGAATTCTGGGAAGCACAAGACATGGGGCACAGCACATCGTATATCAGGTATTTATTGCGTTATTCTGTGTGTCTGTACTCTCTTTTTGTCAAGTATAAAATTTTTAAATGTGAAGCGCAATGTTAAATAAGAATTCATTTTTAAAAGTCTATTATTAAATTGATCATTCGTGCGATTTTATTTTTATATTGGTAACACTTGAATGGCTATAGCACAAATGAGTAATCTGATTTTGAAATATGAATGAAGGTAGAGTGCTGTACCTCCAACTACACACATACTGAAACAGCTAGAGGTGTTATAGTAGCCAAATGTCACAGAATGCTATTTCATTTTTATTAATGAGAATTAATATGCAACAATCTGTAGATTTAATGGTGTTCTACTTGTGTGGTGTCCCAGTAGGTGAACGCCAAGTCTCAGCATCTGTCAAGATGAGGCATGACATTTGCTGACACTTGTTCTGCATCCTCACCTGGGATAACCTTCCGTATTGCTCTCCTTCTCTGTAGTACATCAAATAAATTGAAGTTTAATGAAACCAGAGGTTTGCATTTGGTTTAGAGATTGTATTTATTTCTTTATTTTAAGAACATAAGAACATAAGACATTTATAAACGAGAGGAGGCCATTCGGCCCATCAAGCTCGTTTGGGGAGAACCTAACTAATAGCTCAGAGATGTTAAAATCTT
>JAODLD010000002.1:7585518-7597504 GCA_026781065.1 Mormyrops boulengeri
CCTACGTTGAACCCTTTCCAAGGCAGCAATGTCCTTCTTAAGGTATGGTGACCAAACCTGCACACAATATTCTAGGTTTGTTGCAGTTACTATCTGCAGTCCTGCTTTTCCTTCCTCAGGGTGATTATAAAGTGTTGCGTAACTTCAAGTTTTGTTGATAATACCATTCTTAACCATTCTAACTTAAAAAGAGCGTATGAGTCAGTCTGCTGTTGCGCTCTCTCAGTAGTCCCTCCATAACCACGGGTGATATGGTCCATTAATGGATCTAGTATATAATGTGATTTTCATGTACATACATATGGTGAAGGTTAATTGATAAATTACACAGTTAGACATTACCAACATGAAATACTGTAGAATATGAAATAATGAAATACTGTAGAAAGCACATTGTACTTTATTATACAGTACTGTATGCATTCTCTCTCTTGAATGAAAGGGATTCTGATAGAGCGATGAAAAATATCATGCATTAACGGATAACGCAGCAATGAAAATCATACTTTGTAATACATTTTTATAATACGCACTGTGATAAAACAGCAACAAAAGCAATCAGTGAGACTGCTAGAGGCCTGGATGAAAGTCCTGCGGGGAATCGTGGGGACAAAGGGAGGTGAGTCATATATACTGGGCATGACTGGGCTGGACTCCTGGCCAGTATGCGCTTGATGCGTGGTTTGAAATTTATGAACAGCTTATTTCTGGAATTTGCCAATTTTTTTTCGGACCGCGATAAACCGCAGACAAGTGAAACAGCGGTTACTGAAACTGCGGATTTCTTGCTGGGGTTTCAATGTGTGCACTCTGCTTTGAAGAATCACGAATTAATTTAAATGTGGCTTAACTGCTCTGGGTCAAGTGTCATGCATACTGAAAATATTTGGGAAGAAGGAGTAAATTCACAATTTTTCCAAAAGTCACCAAGGGATATCATTCTGCATGCCTGGTATAAATAGCATGCATGCATGTCATTAAATGTTTGAAACAAGTGCCGCCCAGGATCGATATGGTCCCCACATTGTCAATGTACACTGAATGATTGGGAGAATGTTTATCTGATCTATTCCAGCAGCAATTTCAAATAACCAAAGTGCCAAAAAATTAACTCTCAGTTCTCATATCACTCTAGAGTGTCACATTGACCTATGTTTAATAAAAGGCTTCAGCATCTGCTTTTCTCTGTGCAAATCATTCAAAGTACACGACAGCTATTCATTCACAATTTAGGTCAATGTTCCCTGCCTAGAGCACTGTCCTGGGATAATCTTCAAGCTCACTGCAGGCTTGCACTGGAAAATGCTATGTAGGATGGACATCACTGTAATATCTATATTTGATAACTTTTAAAATGGAATAGGGTAGGACTGCTACATTATATTATCATCTCAAACATTAACTCATTGGAAAATATTGACAGATCCTAGTTCTATCACAATTTTTAATTTCATTCCTCATTTATATGTGCATATTTTTATAACTCCCATCAGTGTGGAGCATTTTAAACAAATTATGTGTACAGTACATTAAGCTGCATGCTGTCTGGAATAAAAATACAAAGAATAAGTTGGGACGGTTAAGTCTTTTATCATCCTCTGCACAGTAAATGTTTTCTTCCTTCCTTATTGTGTACACTGGCATCGGAATGTCTAAGTGGGAACTGAAGTACATAATCAGATTTTAAACTACCATAACTCAAACAAACAGCTGTATGAATCGAAGTGATAGATGAAGTTCAAAAGAATGCGTGAAAATGATGCAAAGAAACTGCCCACACGGCTACTGCATTTGAATTAGATTTCTCTAATTAAGTCATTCAATGGCTCGAACAATTTGGCAGGCTGGCTTTATGCATATGATTGACATTATGAGGTACTGAAAGAGGTGTTGGTGTGCCCAACAGGTTAGCCCATACTGAGCTCTGCGTGGATCCCAGTGCCCCAGTGCAGTAACGGGGACACTGTGCTATAAAAATGGTGCTGTCCTTGAGATGAGACATAAAACCAAGGTCCTGAGTCTCTGAGGTCCTAAAAGATCCCTGGGCTTCTTTCGAAAGAGCAGAGGTGGTACCCTGATGTCTTGGCTACATTGGCCACTGTGGCCCTATCAAATCTGGCCTCCTCATCATCCCCTACATCTAACTGATGAATTCTATCCTGTTACTTTACCACCTTAGCTTACTGTCTGGTGAGTGTACTGGCACAGATTGGCTGCAGTCGTATCATCCAGGTAGGTGCTACACAGTGGTGGTGCATGAAGTGGCTCTCCATTGCTTCTGTGATGCACTTTGGGTGCCTTGAAAACTGCTTGAAAACTTTCATTCATTCATTCATTCGCATAGAGACCAGCGACTGTTTATTGATGAGAGTAATTGAATTTCTGTGCTGACATTCTGTGTGGAGAAAGCCCTGTGACCATATACTTGGTGTATTTAAGGCAGAATGGAACAGTATGTTCCAGAAGGACTATTCTGTGGCACTTAAGGTCAGGCTTAGGTATGTATGCAATTAAGGGCTTTGTTATGCTTAGAGACAATATGCACTATAACTAAAATCAGTGAACCACAGTACAACACATTTATCGGGAATGTATTGGGAAATCTGAGTCCAGAATTGTAGGGATACTTAACACCATTCAATGTTTTTGCTGAAGAGGGGAACTATTTATTTTTTATTTGATTTATTGATTCTTATCTATCTATCTATCTATCTATCTGCTTGTCTGTCTATCAATCTTAGGTCTGCAAAAATACAACACGGTATCTATCTTCATGAAAAACTCTTCTAACTGAATATCATACGGTGTATATTAAATTCCCTGACAAGTGGTTAAACCATGAGCATAAAGTTGTTGTTTTCCCACTATAGTCTTGTGTAAGCATGCAGGGTCGGTTTGTGAAAAGTGTTTTTGCTCTTTTCTTCATAGGTGCATGCACACTGATATCAAGTGTACTTCCTTCAATTCATGGAAACAGCTGTGCTTTGACATGTAATTATTAGCTTGTCTCTCAGTGGAATTCACCCTTTGAGACTTCGACATTCAGCAGCTTTTTAGGCCTGCTAATAGCTTGGCTGACAATAGATATTCATCTCTCTCTCTCTCTCTCTCCTCTTTTTCTCGTACTATTATCCATGTGAGAGAAAAGCTAGAAAGCTGATGTGGTTTCTCTTTAGGCCTCTAAGACTGCAGAGGCTGGAAATCTATTGTTCCTTTACACTATATCTGTTTGCCCTCCTTTGGGGACAGGAGTTGAATTGCCTTACCGTAGCAAGATTTCAATCATTACTTGCCTTTCTAAAATTTACCAGTCACTACATAATTCCGAGTTAGTAAAATAAGTAAATGGTTATAGTTAATATTAATTTACCTTAATCCATCCATCCATTTTCATTTCCAAAGATCCAGTTATTCACCTCTTTGTCATTTATGTGGTTTTTAGTTCTAGCTTGGACAACCGGAAAAAAAATGAAGAACAACTATCCTTAAAAATATCCATTATCGGTGTCATATACAATCCACAGCTAAGAAGCTGGGACAACATTGGATTCAGCTGGTAAGAGATGTCCAAATACCAACAGCTTTAAGCTTCAACTGCACCTGACAAATAAAGCTGACCTGTATCTGGAAAGATTGAGATTACTCATTGTTAGGGCTGTGCAACTTGAGGGAGTTTGTTGTTATATTTTCTCGGACAACAGCCTTCAACAAATATTATCGGTGACAGCAGGGAGAAGGCCTGCTCTTAACAACCTGCGGTGAATTTCTGCAGGAGCAAATAATCTATACAAGGCTATGCATGAGTGGAGCCTAAGGAAAGGCAGTCTGTAATTTGTAGTTAGATGCATACAAAAGGAAATCATTTTGATGTATTTAACAGAAACTATCAGCAGGATAATTCAGTAAGTGCCAGATGCACTTTATTTAACCGAAAGAAAGTTTCTTTTTCAGTCCGCCCCACCAAGAATTAATTAATTCATTGTTAACTGTATTCTCCAAGCACGTCTTATATTCCGTAATAATCTGTAGTAATTTTTCCCCTTATTCCTTTTATTTAACATTTGTATGTGCAATTAGAACAATGCATATTTTTTTACATTCAGAAAATACATTAATAAAGCTAATAGAGACTGTATTCTCACATTTCATCACTTTCATTTTCCACTCGTATTTCGCTTTAATTTTTTGACTATTCAAAATAGATGTAACAAGGGAATTCCGAATGACCCAGTTTCTATCTTAATTAACTATCCTTGACTAAAATCTTGATTAAGAGGACATTCCAAATGTTATTTAAGTAAATGTGTTAGATGATCATGACTGCATTAGTGGTGGGATAATTACGCTGATGAAAATTATTCTTTTTTTAACAAAGATGTAATATGTGTACATTATTGTGTATAGAATAGCATACAGCAGCTTAAAAAATTTAAAAAGTATGTGTATGAACATAATTATTAGAGTGGAGAAAAAAACTGGAAAAAAAATTGGCCTTAATTTTTCAATTCTGTATTGGCAGCTTAATAGATTTAATCATATACAGTTAGTGCCTGGCCGCATGGTGCCCCTTCGCGTACCGTAATCCGTTGTATTGTACTGTGTGCATGCCTGGCCGCATGGTGCCCCTCCGCATACCGTAATCCGTTGTATTATACTATGCGCATGCCTGGCCGCATGGTGCCCCTCCGCATACCGTAATCCGTTGTATTATACTATGCGCATGCCTGGCCGCATGGTGCCCCTCCGCATACCGTAATCCGTTGTACTGTACTGTGTGCATGCCTGGCCGCATGGTGCCCCTTCGCATACCGTAATCCGTTGTATTATACTATGCGCATGCCTGGCCGCATGGTGCCCCTCCGCATACAGTAATCCGTTGTATTATACTGTGTGCATGCCTGGCCGCATGGTGCCCCTCCGCGTACCGTAATCCGTTGTATTATACTGTGCGCATGCCTGGCCGCATGGTGGCTGTGGCTCACTACTCCTGACTCTTGGTGATCAACAAGTTAGCAAATCTGACACTTTTGGTTGCAGCGGTTCCTAAGTAATTCTCATGAGACTCAGGAGACACATAGGAGCTGTTTATGATATGTTTTATTCATGCATTAGTATTATTTCTTATTTAAAATGCATATAATTACATTATTTACCACAGGTATCACTGTTTTACTATTTTATTTGATGAAAATTTGATGAAAAGGCCTACTGAGTTTTGGAGTCGCATTTCCCTAACCCTCTTTTTCCCATTGGATATGTGCATAAGTTTTTTGTGAACAAGGAAGGTATTAGTTGCGTTGTAGCAGAACTGACTTGTACTTTAGTTTTCATTCATAAAATAGAATCACAACAAGGTGGTAATACAACTGGAGATTGAGAAACTACCAATTAAAAATATATGTGGCCTAGTTGAAAAACAAAATGTGCCCCCCTTGGTGTTTAGCAAATCCAAGTTCTGACATCTGAAAGGCAAATGTTTACACCAACTCTATATTTATAATTATTCATAACTACAGTTAATGATGTGTTGATTACACTACTGTGGTATTAATTGCATGGGTGCAGAACCAGCTCCAAATCTTAGCTGTAAACAGCTGAATTATTAAAATGAAACACAGAAACATGATTCTAAGTAAAAACAGTCGGCAAATATGTGTGTACAATGGACCAAAGTCATTTTGATACAATATTATTGCCTAACGCGTTTATGTTCTCGTCATTCTTTGACGATCATTCATCTTACATAATTCTCACTTCAATTTGAACTTCATTATAACTGCATTATGACTGCCTCATGAAGATCGCATCTATAATGTATTATAGATACCTTTAAAATGCAGTACAAAGCATCTTCAATACTTATACTGACTAATATAATGCATTATAAAGGTATCATGCACAAAGCATTCGTAATGCATAATAAACATGCCTATAATTTGTGATGCCTTTTGATAAATATTTATAACCCTAAACCTAACCTACCCTAATACCACTCATGCCCCTCACCATGTCTACCATGTCAGCAATCATCCAGTTTATGTATACAAAACAACATAATGGGGTGCAAGAGATCCAGCAAAAATGGCCACCCAAAATCTGATTTACATAGAAATTTAGTGATTGCTATTTAGCTAGCTAACCCTCATGTTATGATAATAATTACTGTTGTACTTTATTAATCCCCATGTCCAGAATTCTCATTCTTAAACATCACAGACCTTGGTCTCCAGAGAGAGACAGTCAGTGTTCTGCTTTTCTGGAGCAGTCATGTTCAAAGGTCTTCAAGATCACAAACTCAAAACAGGGAAGGAAACGACGGAAGAAGCAGGGAGTGAATCTCGGCTGAGCTTTCTGTGTCCTGTCTAGGTGACGTCGTCGCTCTTTCCTCATCCCTGGCTCCCGATCCAGGAGAGCTCTGGGATTTGCCCTGAGTCCTGCTTCGTGGAGTCCAAAGTTATCGGGGTATGTTTTAAAACCATTTTAAAATCAATGTATTCTTTGCAGTGGATGTAATCATTTCCTGGTTTATCTAAAATGTTGCACACACCTGCCCCTGAATTTCTGTGAATATACACATTTTTCCCATCAAGTTTTGTTTGATAAATCCCAGATTTTGTGTAGAAAGTTGCAAAAACACATTTTTGTGCATATGTAACTTTGATAAGTGCAACCTAAGATCAAACAGTGTTCAAGGGAACTCTCCTCTCAGCTCTTAGTTCAATACCCTGAATGAGGAAAGCAGTGTTTTCTAAGAATGGCAGAACATTAAATTAAATGAATGCCTGTGCAGCACCCATATCTCATAAGATTTTAATGGGGACCTGATCTCTCTGCCCCAGTAAGAGAGATGAGACCATCTAGTATGAAAGAAACAGAGTCAGAATCAAGTACATTTTCCACAGTTAACAAGTCAGGACTGGTAATAAAACCAACACTTTTTAGGTGTTTTAGATGCACTCTGGGCAGCTTTTGCTAGTAGCCAGGGATAATCCACAATTAAGTGGCTTGTGTTATGGCAATAAAAACATCCTTGGGGTGCATCAGACGGTACTGGGATTACATTTGGCATTCTTGGATGCACAGTTGCATCAACAGTGCATGTTCCTCACAAGGAGCAGAGGAAATAACTCTGTCTGTCCAAAGGACCTCATCAGCTAAAATACGGTAGCTGCTTCAGACCGAGAACTTACTTTTTGTTCATTCTGATATAAAGCAATATGTTCTTCTAAACAGTTAAATGCCTGAACAGCATTGCATTTTAAAATACCATTAGAATACTGAGTACTGTGGTATATTGTATGGATGGTATGAAGAATAAAATATCACCCAAGTGTTGTGGGCCAGTGTTAATTTTGACAGCATATTTTGATTGCAATTTAGTTTTAGTCATATTTTAGTCATCTGATTTTTTTTTGCTTCAGTCTAGTTTTAGGGAACGAAAATTACAGGATGCTTATCAGCTATTTGTATGTTAGATTTAGTCAACTGAATTTGCGGAACAGATTTAGTCATAGTCTAACGCATAACTTCACATTTCTGGGAAAATTTCGCTCAATTTTCTGTGTACGCACAGACTTGTCTGTCTACATCTTCTCTACAGATTCCTGTAGGAAACATCTGTAAAGCTGTTACAGTATAACATGGCATTAGGTTTGAACATGTGGTCTTTGAAGGCATAAATTTAACTGTTGTAATTATGAAACATCGCTAACATGAAACATTATACTAGTTTGAAAATGGCTTTATGGGAACTTTATTTATCATTAAATGAATTACCAGTGAAACCAAAATTTAGTCTCATACAAAAAACTTGTGTGTGAGACATTTTTATCCATATTAACCCTACAATAAAAACACCAGTGCTTAGAACTTGAATACAGAAAACTCAATTGCTCTTTCTCAAAAACATAAACAAGTATCAGACTAGTGAAAACCAATTGGGTTGTGCTTACTTCTACACCTAGCTCAGATGCTCCCTCTAGCTCAAGGCAGTGAACCCGGATACATGGTTTAGACGCTAGAAACCGGTAAGATCAACAATTTCCAATCATCTCGTTTTTATTCATTGATAAAAGTGTCAGTACATTATATTATAGATTTTGGCATCATAGATTGGCTTTAATTTTTTATCGTCTCATTTCTGTCAAAAAAATTATCTTCAGTGACAAATATTTTTCATCATACGTTTTTTACATCAACAAAATTGACAAGGGTAGGAAGCTAGAGATAGAGATCGGAGGCTGTGGGAGGAGTAGGGATTAGATGGGGGAAGGGAGTTAGGAAGAATCCTGGGAATAGATTGTCGTCTTTCCTGCAGCATCCTAGGTCTGTCTTCTTTCTGGTTCTTTAGGTTCAACAATGGCTTCTTGAGATGCTGAATCCATCCATCACGGTGCTGGTTGTCCTCCCCATAGTTTTTCTTGTTTATGCATTATGGCGTTCTCCATGCTCTGGGTCTTATCTTTTATCTGTTCTTCAATGATAAGTATGGGCTTGATTTCATCAAGAATCAACCTGTTTTTCTTGTGGTCCAGTCTTTGTAAATTCTAATGTGCAAAGGGATCACTGCTGTTCCTGTTATGCCACTCCACTACCCAGCATACATGTCCATTATGAATCAGAACACATGTTCTTCTTAAAGGCATGTGTGTACTTTTGAATTAATTGAATTTATTAATGAATTAAGTCATTAATTTATCACCTAGGTCATTGTCACGTTCATTCTGTAACTTTTTCCGTGACTGTTGGATCCTTTGTTGTTATTGATTGTTCCATAGTGGAAGCATTTTTCTTTAATTGTGAATCTAACACATCTCCTTTTTGTGCAAAATTTTACACACATTCATTCATTACAGCAACACTTTTCATGAACACAGAGGGTAAAGTCAACACATTCAACACTCTTCAAAGGAAATGAACTGGTATATTATTATTATTATTAATAATAATAATCTTTATGCTCAAGTTATTGCAGTGCGTTTAACCCAGAATGTATTTGTTTTTCTGTTATCTGCCACTGTTTAATTGTTCTGTTAATTGCCATTCAGCAGCTAATGGCTTAAAAAATCAATAGGAACAATGTTAGGTAATTGTGTATTACCATATAAAAGTTTCATTACAGGACAATTGTTCTTTTTAAGAATAGCTTCTGAGACAGTTTAACGTTGATTTTGATAAACTCTCAGATAAATAATTATAAATTCAATATTTCATATCCTTCATCTGTCTCCGAATACAGATAATGTCAGAGAGAGAGAGTGATTTTATATTTGATTATCTCTCTGATAAAAGACATCTTTCCGCAAACACATCTAACAACTTCAAAAACTCATCAAGGAGCTGTCTGACATATCTTGCAAATATTATCATGATCAAAAATACTTACATCTTTACAATCATTATATAATATAATATTTTATTTATTTGTTTGTGAAATACAACCTTTGAATTTTCTTCAGCATAGGTATATGGAACCTTTTTCATTGCATTTGGAATACTGCATAAATAGACTATGTGATTGTATTTTTCATAAGACCAATTAGTTTTCACTCATATGATACTAGGAAAACATATACGGCGCGTCTTCACCAGGTCGGACTGATTATACTTCGCCCATCTCAGCCACCGAGCTCTTTACGCTCCAGGAGCTATACTGGAGGCTGGCTGGCGACCCCTTCATCCGGACCTGTCCAGAAGCAGCGGACCTGCAGGGACAGATTGACCAGGGATCGTCACCCATTTCCCCGCTCTCGTCCTCCCTGGAGTTGCAAGAAATCGCTGACAGCATCAGGGAGGTGCTTCGACTACGAAAAGAAGCGAGTGTGCGATCCAGTCCGTCTCCGACTATGCTCCAACCTCTTCCACCTTCAGCTCCTGTTGGAGAGACACATCTGGAAGACCACAAGATCACACACTCAAAACAGGGAAGGAAACGACGGAAGAAGCAGGGAGTGAATCTCGGCTGAGCTTTCTGTGTCCTGTCTAGGTGACGTCCTCGCTCTTTCCTCATCCCTGGCTCCCGATCCAGGAGAGTTCTGGGATTTGCCCTGAGTCCTGCCTCGTGGAGTCCGATCCCAAGTCCCAGCTGTATTGATCCCGGTATTTAAAGGGCTCACTGGCCCCAACAGACATCCAAACGAGGAGTAGGCTGAGATTCTAACCCCTAAATAGCCATCACACTGTTTCTGGACCCTCCTGCCCTGTAGGGCCCTTGGGTTCTCTGGTTCCCTGTTCCTGCCCCAGTCCCAGCTCTTCCCCTATAGGTCCCTCAGCATCCCCCAGCTTCTGTGCTGGTTCCAGTCCTGATTCCTCTCCGGGTTCCTGTCCAGTGAGCGCCTCATTTAGTCTTATTTCTTGTTCCTGCCCTCCTGTTAACCAGCCACAGCTGCCTTGTGTTTGATCCCTTGTTAGTCAAGTATATTAGCGTCTCTCAGTCTTGTGCTCCTTGTTCTGTCAGGGCCCCAGTTCAATACAGCACAGATCCGGGATCCAGCTTTATTATGTTGTATAGTACTAATTTGTTAAACACTGGTTGGCTTAATTCCTTTTGAGCTACTGTGAGCCCAACTTCATACTGAGCATTTCCCCCTGTTGTTATGATTAATAGTTACCATCTGTACTCCGACCTATACTGCCTGTTTCCCGACTCATCTAGATTCTGATTCTGGTATTGTTTTGACCTCTTACAGTTATTCTGATTAATTGACTGTGAAGAACTATGAGCTCTGGATACTGTTTTAACTTGGTTAATAAACAGCCTTGGAACATTCTGCTTATAGACCCGTTTCATTCATGGAATTCTGTTATTGCTCCACATTTTGCTATATTTGTTGTTATCTGTGCCAAAGTATCTGACAGCCATCTCTAAAAGTAGAAGATTAGCTACACAAAACCACACTTCAATGGCCATGGTTTTACTTCTCCCCAAGGAGGATTTATATAATAAGATCTAAGTGGGTTCTTTGAACATGACCCACAATTCTTTCAAAGAAAGGGGACTGGCTGAGTGTACTCACTTTACACCACACTGGTTTGATGATAAACTGGTCATGATATGTATGCCCAGCTGCATGGCCTACATGTTTAGAATATTTCAATAAAACAAACCAATAAATCATACACCGTAGGAAGGAACTCTGGAGTATTAGACACTCAACCACTAATGAAAAGCTTCAGTTCCGGTGCCAGCATTATGTGTGGCCAGTAATTTTCAATCTCCCACATTTGCTTAACTCCTTCCATGCCAGAGGGGTAATATTCCATGTTCCTAAATACAGAGTCAGTTCTCAAGATCTGATCCAACTGGATCCCAAATGGGGCTGCACCTGACTCCTACCTCAGCTAAAAGCTTCCCTTCCAGGGGAGGGCAAAGTGTGACCTGAAATCAGACACAAGGAAAACTCAAAAAGTAACAGTTTTTTTTATGGAGGGACTAAAAACCAGAATGGCTGAAATTGTTATGGTGGGGTATGTTGAAGGAGGGATGAGTCACATAAAGGTTCCAATTAAGCAGGGTTTATTAACAAAAATGAATGCAAAGGGCGAACCAGAAAATAAAAGAATCACACAGGGTCAAAACAAAACAGATAAATTAGAAATTAAGAAAGGGGGCAATGCCAGGAACACAATAATAATAATAATAATAATAATAATAATAATAATAATAATTCAATTTCTTTTTATATAGCGCCTTTCACAACAGAGTCGCCCCCAAGGCACTTTACCTTGCTGTTTTGTGATACATTACAATATTAAGAGAGAGTAATACAAAACAGGGAAAAGGAAAGACAAAGAAATTAAATAAAGAAAGCCAGATGACAACAGAGGAGAGGAACCAAAAACTCCCAAGTAAGGAGAAAAAAATCCTCTGGGGTCCAAGGTCAACTGGCTGTCCAACCCCCCAGGGTATGTGTCACGTTCGGTGGTGCGGCGAGCGGGGAAGGAGGCGAGAGAATCCAGGTTACGGGGAAAACGGGGTTTAATACGG
>JAODLD010000002.1:7597604-7611500 GCA_026781065.1 Mormyrops boulengeri
GTGCGGCGAGCGGGGAAGGAGGCGAGAGAATCCAGGTTACGGGGAAAACGGGGTTTAATACGGGTGACGAACAGCAAACGGAAGGCAAACGGAAGGATTCCACACGGGGTTAACAAGGAGGTGTGGTCCACATGAGGGCGATCGGGGCTGGGCGTGACAGTATGCTAACATTATTATTGGCTGCACCCATGATGATACAGTTCTTAAGTTCCATCCACAATGTCACCCCTCCATGGGACTGAACCAGGACTCCGGCTCAGATGGTGCCCACCCTGGGCAAAATCTGGACATAAACTAAAGTAATAAGTCTTCAGTCGAGATTTAAAGACTGAGACCAATTCGGCATTCTGAACATGGGCTGGTAAACCATTGCACATTATAAGGGCCACGTGGTAGAATGCTTTACCACCCACTGTCACTTTATTTATATGTGGAATGACAAGTGAACCTGCATTCTGTGATGTGAGTGGATGATGTGGCTTGAAAACCTGAAGTAATTCTGTCAGGTAGGCAGGTGCTAGACCATTAAGTGCCTTATATGTAAGTAGGAGAACTTTGAAGTCAGTCCTGAACCTAAGAGGAAGCCAATGCAGGGAACTAAGAGCAGGGGTTATGTGTTTAAACTTCCTGCTCCTGATGACAATTCGAGCTGCTGCATTTTGAAAACGCTGCAAGGTATTTAATGTGCAGTGTGTGCTCCTAGATAACAGAGCATTACAGTAGTCTAACCTACTGTATACAAAAGCATGTATGAATTTCTCTGTGTATTGAATAGTAACAAATCTTCACAGTTTTGCAATGCTGCGTAGCTGTCAGAAGCATATCTTCGATACTCCATCCGCATGTGATTTGAATGAGAGGCTTGTATATAAGGTGACGCCTAGGTTACGGGCTGAGCTGCTGAGGGAGAAGTTCAGCCCATTGGAGTGGAGTGTGGAGATTATAGCATTCCTATCTGCCGATTTACCACCAAATAACAGAACCTTAGTTTTCTGAGCGTTTAGTGATAAAAAGTTTTCAGCAATCCAGGTCGTTGGCAACATTATGTTTTCTCATTATATTACCTAATGACAGCATGTAGAGAGAAAACAATAAAGGACCAAGAACTGATCCCTGTCGTACTCCATATTTTACCGGTGACACTGAAGACAAAGTACAAATATCTGACACTTGAAAATATTGATAACGACTAGTCAAATACGATTTCAACCACTTCAACACAGTTCTACACAACCCAACCTCGAATTTAAGTCTTCCAAAGTAGGGTAAAATGGTCAACTGTGTAGAGGCTGCATTAAGATCCAGAAGCATTAGCACAGTCACACTGTCAGCATCAGCTGACATTGTTATGTCATTTACGACTTTAAATAAGGCAATGTCAGTGTTGTCTCCTAGATGGAAGCCCGACTGGAAACTATCCAGTATGTTGGGTATTGAGCAGCAACTGTCTTCTGCAGAACTTTTGACAATTAGTTTCTTCAGTAGTGGTCTGATTACTGCTACTTTAAACTGGTCAGGCACCTCAGCAGATGACAGGGACACATTCATTGTGGCAGTTATAGGTCTTGCCAGATCTCCCAGGGATTCGTTAAGACAAATAATAACAACAACAACAGTAATAATAACAGATGCTTTTATTGATCCGTGAGGGTAAATTCTCTTTACGCCTCCCCCAATTTGGTCTCTATTGTAGAGAGCAAGCTGACCACAAAGGGCAGCCAGCCATAGCGGCACCCAGGGAGCTAGGGGTCTTGCTCAAGGACCCACAGATGTGCCAAGGCCAGGCTTGAACCAGCAAACTTCTGATCACAGGCACAGAGGCTTAGCCCCAGGGAATAAGCTACAAATCATAACCAGGAAACTGCAGAGCAACACAGGGAACAGTAATTCAAGGAAACTCAACCACTTGAGCTATGCGGTGGCCCGTGGAGTGAGGAAACACACGAGGCACTAGGGATACAAGACAGAGAGGGGGATGCAGGATGACCAGCGATACCTGCTGGCCAAAAAGGGCCAAGACACACAGGACAGGGACAGATGGGAACCGACCCTGACAGAAATCAGGTAATGCATAGACAAGGACATTTGCAAACTGGAACCTACAACAAGCTATTGTGCCCTTTTTAAATAATATAGTAGTAATATAGCTCTATAAAAATACATGAGGATATGCGAATAGGTGCTTATGGCCTCTGTTAGATGCTATGTGTGAGCCGTCCTTGAAATGGACTTCAAGGTTCTCTTAAAATACACACCATAAGACTTTCTTCATTTGGAATGCCAACTGGAACCACTTGAAATGAGGATAGGAGGATGAAATAGGAACATTTTTCAATATTGGTTTAATACAGGGGTACAGAAAGGGAAAACAGGGCTGAGAGACAAAAAAGAACTTACTTACAGCTATTCGTACAAGTAATAAACAAACAATAAATGTGCAACCCCAAGCTGAACCCCTCCATTGCATTTACTTATCATTGTGTAAAATATCCTATGGGTAAGGCAGATACCAGGGTCCACAAGGGCTATTTCTTTTAAGGTGTAACCGTATAAATAAACAAAATTTTGGGCAATGCGTGCACATAGGATAGCTAAGTGTCTCTCTGTGAAGAAATAAATGTGGTTTCCTGCAAATGTTTAGCAGCTGTTGAAAATTTAACAATCCCATAGAAGCCACAAATGCTGATATAAAATGTAAAAGATTTTATTTATACCCTAAATAGAAAAAACTGCAGAAATATTATCCCATAAACAAGAGATGGCACCAGGATGCACAGAGGGAAGAAGACAAGCCGGCAGAGGCAGTGTGATGCTCTGGGGAATCTTCTTGGTCCTGGCATTCATGTGGATGTTACTTTGACACGTTCCACCTACCTAAACACATTTGCAGACCATGTTTCCTCGAGATTCCTCAATGGCAATGGCCTCTTTGCACCCTGCCACAATGCAAAAGTTGCTCAGGAATGGTTTGAAGAACATGAGTTCATGGTGTTGACTTGGCCTCCTGATTCCCCAGCTCTCAATCTGATCGAGCATCTGTGGGATGTGCTGAACAGAAAAGTACAATCTAAGGAGCCCCCATCTCACAACTTACTGGGCTTAAAGGATCTGCTGCTAATGTCTTGGTGCCAGATATCACAGGACACCTTCAGAGGTCTTGTGGAGTCCATTTCTCGATGGATCAAAGCTGTTTTGGCAGCACGAGGGCGACCAGCACAATATTAAGTGGTTTTCTTGTTATGACTGCTGAGTGCAATGTGCTGTTCACTTATAGTGTACTAACAATTTAGTGTTAGCAATCCTGGCCAGGAATTGTGATTACACCACTACCTAGGAATTTACTTGGATTAGCAGTTTCAGACAATCAAGAAATAATCAAGATGCGTATATTCATAGCGTAGGAGAAATATAGATCAATTACAATTCACATTAAACGGAGACAAAGTGGCCCCTTAGCTGTATAACAGAACGGCGTTACACATGTGTAAATCAATACAAAGAACAAAAGTAATACATAACCAACAGGCAGAGCCTCCCAAGACAAGATTTTCCTGTCTTTCCACGTATTTATAATGATTTTACATACTGATTCAAGACTAAGAACATTGCGCCAGTCACACAGAGACCATTTACGTGTGCCTAAACATGAATAATTTCATCACCTGCATTCATATTAATCAATGTGTTTCTCACGTGTAACTTTTCTGTTTTGACTTTGTGCGTTTGGGACTTTGGAGTAATGAGCAAGAGGAGTAGACAAGAGGAAAGCATGGGTTTATGAGTAGAGGGAATGCGCAAGCTTTCTTGTGGGCTCAGTGGGAGTCGAGGTGGGTCCACCAGGTGTGCAGAGTGACTGTGTGAGCCCAGTCCTGTCAGAGCCAAGTTGACAGTTCCCCCCAGGATACAAAACAACACAGGCCCAAAGAGTCTAGGATCAGAGATTCCTGCAGGGCCAACAGCTTCACACCATACATTTATAACTATGATTCCCCTTTAGGTTCCACAAATACAGCTCGAAAGAGAGTGAGAAGACAGAAATACCCTCAAAATAATTTTAAAGAGCACCACTGACACACCTTTATTAAAAGCAAACAACCGACAATAGTATCTTAAAGAGTGAGTAGAAATTAAACACGTGTTACATTTTATTTCCTGCTTCCCAAGGTACCCCTCACCATCCCACTCAAAAGAAAATTCACATTGGCATTCTTGAAGCATTGTGGGAGTGACCCAAAAATAAAATAGACGAGGATAAAAATGACAAATTCTTATTTGGCAGCGCTTAGGTCCACTCCTAGCCAGCCACAGGACTATAGGCAGTTATTCATGCACAGCAAATCCAACTGATTAATGCTGCATGTAGCTCATTATAGTTATACTCCAAGTCCCTCTCTGGGTACTGCTCTCATCTCCTTGCCCTCACTTAGCCTCAACCTCTACAATTTCTAGAATTTGGTGCTTAGCTTTCTATATACTCTGTGTGTGTATATATATATATATGTATATATTTATATATATATATATACACACACACAAACACTCATGCATACATGTCTTAATTTCCATGTCTTAAATTGTCGTTTATTTATGTTATTTATCTAAGTATGGGCGGCACAGTGGTGCAGTTGTTAGCACTGTCGCCTCATACTTCTGGGACATGGGTTCACCAGGCTTCAGTGTGTGGAATTTGCATGTCTCCTTGTGACATTGTGGGGGTTTCTCTGGGTACTCCGGTTTCCCCGCACAGTTCTAAAACATGCCGAGGCTAATAGGAGTTACCACATTGCCCGTAGATGGGCCATGTGTGAGGGAATGGCATGTAAGTGTGCCCTGTGATGAGTTGGCAGCCCATCCTAGGTTGTTCCCTGCCGTGGGGAGCAACCTTGAATAGGACAAGCAGTTGCAGAAAATGGATGGATGGGTTATGTCTAAATATTCACATTCTAGAGGTACATTTTCTTCAGTAAGTACTTCTTAATGGGTTCATGGAAAGTGAATGCAATACCAAACTTTGTCGAATTTAAGTTTTAGAGGAGATAAACATACTCCAGTGAGTACCAAAAGAAATAAATACCGTAATAAAACATTCATCCTTATGCCCAACTGATATAAACCATATCTGTCATATTGTCATTTAATAAAAACATCTTAAATGAGTAATGTAATCGTTAACCAAAAATTGCTTTAATCATCCTTTCAAAGGCAGGTATTAGTCTTCCTGCTGCAAGAAATAAATGTCTCACACCACAGAGAAGAAATATAGGAAATCTAAAAATGAATAAAGATTAATTGTGAAGTGCAAATAGGAAATTAACTCTCCATGGTACTGTGGAATAGAGATCAGGAAGAGTTTGTTTCATAAGCATCCAACCTTTAGTACTGAGCTATATAACACCCTGAGGAGTATTTTCTATTTTCTATTTTAAAATATACATGATAATTAGCAACAAGGCAAAAATTATTGGAGGAAATTTGTTTACATAGTTATTTGATTGAGAATTTCACTCTATTAAAGCAGTATAAAGCAATCAAGATCTACAAAGCTTGTTATAATTGACAAGTAAATTCTCTAAATTAAAATTTCAAGCATCATTCTAATTCTGGAAAAAATGTTTTGGTAAACAAGTAAATTAGTATCAAACTATGTTATTAACCCATGATGAAATTCACCCATGAGTTTCCTTTTTAATAACAAATAATATTCCTAGACGTGGTTTCTTCCCTTTTCCTCACAGACGAATGATATGCGCTGTAAAGGCTGTAAAGCAGAGATTGTCCATACACATTAGCACTACAGTATCATGCAATTGTTTCAAACCATAGAAGTATCAATGATGGGGAAAATTCTAAAATAAAATCAGAATTAGACCTCGTAATGTCATCAGTATGGTTCCTTGTGAGCCAAGCCCTTCACTTCCACCACATGTTCCTTTTGGACATTTTTGTCCTTTAAACTGCAGATCAGATCTTCTTACATGTCAGTTGCATTATTCAAAGGTGCGTCAGTGTTACCCTTTAAAAGAACACTTTGGGATCGTCAACGACACATGTGATCTCACAGAGAGTATAAAGGTTACCAAATCATGAATGACTGACGCATATGTCGTTCATATACAGTACCAGTCAAATGTTGGGACACACCTACCCATGGTTTATTTGTACTATTTTCTACATTTTAGAATAGACATCAAAAACTATAATATAACATTTATGCAATTAATCCCAATTGCTCCCAGGTTCTGGCTGACCCTACATTCTCCTCTATGCCACTTTCATGAGGTGCCTTCCTCAGGTGATTTTCCAGCTGTCCTGAAGGAGGTCCCACATATATCCTTCACTCTCTGATCAAATTCCCCCAAAAACATCTCTACTGAGTTTAAGTCAGGTGGCCAGGTCATGTGAGGCGACAGTAACACTCTCCTTTGTAGGCAGCTTGGGGTAAGCCAAAATCCTAAAGACAGCTGATAGACTAACACAGAAGTGTATTAGGAAGTAAAGTAACCGGTTACCCTAATGCAGGCCATTCGACTGAATGAATGAAACAGAGATGCAAGGTTCCTCAAATGCAGACAGTTTATTAATTAGATTCATGTAATAAAAAATAAGACAGCAGTTTAAAAGCACAACTCCAGAATAATGGCTTTCACAAGTACTGTAGGTCTAACAAAACAACAGGGCAACAATAATCTCTGCAAAACATAACGCAAAAGAAATCAGACGCAAACAAAATACCAATAAGTCACAGTGAGGCCACACAGATAACACTCAGATCAATTCACAAACTCAAATCATTAAATGCATGCACAAATTCCAAACACACAAATTCCAAACACACAAACTCCAAAAGAAATATCCAAACCATGGGATTAAACCTCCGTACATCTACCCCCCCACAGATGTACTTGTCCCAAGCCAGTACTGAGAGTTTACAGAACTAACAAATTCTTTAAATATAACTAACAAAAAAGAAAAACAAACATAAGCACCAGAATTAATAATATTCTTTGCATACACACACCAATCACCACTCAACCCAAAATTAAAGGAGCCAACACTGTTGCCCAAATGTAATTCCAAGAAGTAGCGGCCACCAGATAAAGCACACAAATAGCACAGTTATGAGCAGCGGTTAGCGGTTAGCCAAACAGCAAGAAAGGTAGTGAGCTGGAACAGCACAGCAGCGAGACACAACGACTGAAGAAGCTGGAAGGCAAAGCAGTGAAGCGGCGCAGCCAAGCAAAACAACACAAAGCAATAGCGCAAAGCAAGCAGCAGCCGACAAATGCCTATGATAATACGTTCGCGCGTACCGTCAAGACACTACAGCTATCCAACGGGTCGCAACCAAGCATGTCAGATTGCAAAAGTCACCAGACCCACTTTCTGCCTCGAAAGCTCTCAACCTTCCAAACGCAATCTGCATAGCATCCAACATGCAGAGGAGCAACCCAGCGTGCACATAACATGAGCTACAAACAATCAGGCAATCAATGAAATGTGTGCTTTTAAAGGAGACTGCGCTGATGGAAAAATCTATGACACGCCCCCATCTTTGCATCAATTAAGCATCGTCCTACCACAGTCCATCCCCAGGTTTTCTATTACCGTCCCGATGATAAAGCCTTAACTGAAACCCAGGGCCTGAAGTGGCCCTCAATGGCCTGTTAAGGACCAAAAGGCAGCAGGCCCCCAAAACCTGGACCAAACCGAATGCTATGAACAGCATTAGCAGTTCTTTGCAAGTGGTAATGGTTCGAATGTCATCCAGTACAGATGGGAGTAGTCTGTCACAACCCTTCTGCTTGGTTGGGTAGAGGACACGTTATCAATGCTGATCCTAAACCGGGGTCAGGGCCTACTAAGGCCAACTTGGGTTCAACTGGGGAACTGGACGAGGGGGATGACTCATCAGGGCTAAGCAGCATAACATTGGGAGCATCTGCATGCACGGAAACCATTTTGTTGGTACTTAAAGGGCAAGACACTGATGAAGGCAGCACATCATGGGTTCTAACAGCCATAGTGGGACCAGCAATGGGAGCCAGTGCAGACCCTGTTATCATTAGTGTTGGGAGAACATCCACAGAGCCCCCTTTCAGACCCAACTCACCCAACCCTCAGTCTGCCATGCCCTGCTGTTCTGCCAGATCTGGTTTCAACTGCGACCTGTGCATATACGTCACGAGGTTGGACGTTTGCAAGCTGGCTGTAGTGTATATCCCACCATCACCACTAGGAACCCTAACTATTTTGTAGACAATTGGGGACCTGTGGTTTTGGATCTTATGGTGACCACAGACCGTGTGGTCTCGCAGGTACACTAAGCAACCCTCACTCAGTACTTCACCCCTCACAGACTGATCATACTTCCCTTTACAGAGTTCAGCTGCCTTAGCCAGTCTAGCCCTGACTCTAATATAGGTTTCCCTTAGCACCTGTTAGTGCCTTACCACCCAATCTTCAAACTAACCTCCCTAAGGCTCATTTACCCCTGCCAACAAGAAGTCAATGGGAAGCCTTGGGACCTGTCCAGACATCACAAAATATGGGGATTCTCCCGTAACACTGTGAGAGGGAGTGTTATACGCAAAAAAACCACCTGAGCAAGGTGCCACGTCCATGATCTCTTTTGTTCAACAGACAGATAGAGTGTCTGGTAGAAGTGCTGACAGTGCCCATTCCTCTGAGGGTGATAAGGGTTGGTGCGAGTCTTCTGTACTCTATATGTCTGACAAAGCTGGGATATCAGTGCACTCTCAAAGTTACAGCCCTGGTCAGAATGTATTTGGACTGGTACCCCAAACCTATAAAATCACTCATGGACCAGGATGCGAGCAACTGTAGTTTCCTTTTAGTCCATGTGGGTATTGCCTGAGTGTACTTGGAGCCCACATCAGTCATAATTACGATGTGCTCTTGTCCATCACTAGACTGTGTTTCGGCAGTAAATCAATAGCAAGAATCTGGTTGGGGCTTGACGGAAGCAGATGTGCAATTGGGTCATGAGCCGAAGGTCTAGTAGACATAGCAACAGCACACTGGCTGCAATCCTGACACCGGCGCTCAATCTCGCCACCTACACCAGACCAAAAGCATTGCCTTGTAATGAGCTCATAAGTTCGATCCCTGCATGGATGACCATGTTCATCGTGTAGCTGCCGAAACACCACTCCCCGCAAGACCCCTGGGATCAGTAGCTGTTCTATCTCCTCCGGACCCCCTGGAAACTTAATGTAATGATAAAGCAGACCATCCTTCAATGAAAACTGTCCCTACTGGCAGAGCAACTCCAGACATGGTTTAGGCTTCGCATGGTGTTCTGGTTTCGTGGGGTACTGCTGCTATATCCTTTCCAATAGCTGGATCACACCTCTGCAGCTGTCCAAGTTCTGCCCTATTAACAGTGGGGAACACACAAACGGTCCAGACATGCTGTTGTTGGTAAAGCCATCCCTCGATCTTGTTGCAAATTTGGGGCTGTGCTATATTGCCTGGAAAGGGAATCTGCATTACCATTATCACGTCCTGGATGGTAACAGACCTCAAAATCAAAAGCCTCTAATTGAGAAGCCCAACGTTGATCCAGGTCATCCAATTTAGCAGACTGTAGGTAGCACAATAGGTTATTATTTTTATACACAACACACTTACTTCCTAAGAGATAATCTTGAAATTTGTCAGTTAGTGCCCATATTAAAGCCAACAGCTCCAATTTTGTAGTGCTGCAATTTCACAAATTTCTCTCAGTGGTCCTAAGGTCCTCACTGGCATACGTCACAGACCTGCCTTTATCATCATACTGCTGACTGACAACCGCCCCCAACCCTCAATGATTCACATCAATTTCCAACACAAACGGCCTAGAAAGATCAGCATGTCAGCAACTAGACAATGCATTGGGGCAGCAAGTTTAGCAAAAACCTCCGCAAGATGCCTACAATAGCTTGTGAATCATAAAAAGGACCGCAGTTTGGTGACATTAATGGGATGCCTCCGCTCACACACAGCATGGATTTTAGCTGGATCAGTGGACACGCCAACTTTAGAGACAATATGAACCAAATACACACTTTAAACCAATAAACACACTTTAAAACTTGGCATTAAAGCCCTCTTGCTGCAGTCGGGTAAGCACCATTTCTAGTCTCTCCAAATGCTGATGGATGGTGGACAAAAAAAAATATAATATTATCCAGATACAACAACATTTGAAACTGCTGATCTTCAAACATATGCTACATAAGACATTGAATTCTACTTGGAGCATTGTACAATCCGAAAGGGATGCGATTAAATTCAAAATTAAATTCCTCTGCAACAGGAACTTGCCGATAGCCCAAAGCAAGGTCCAGTGTAGAAAACCACTTGGCCCTACACAGGTCATCCAGTGATTCCTCAATACAAGGGAAGCAATCCTTTCTGGTCTTGATGTTCAGTTCTTACAGTATATAATTGAACATGCAATGCACAGATGGATTTGGTCATCCTTCTTCATCACAACAGGGGAGACATACAGGCTACTATTTTCTCTTATTACTCAATTCTGCAACAACTGGTGGACTTACTGTTTAACTGCTTCATAATCTGCAGATGGAATGTGGTGATATCGTTGGTGGATGGGAACACTGTCCAGTAAAGGGATCTCATGGGTAAAAGGCCCCGTGCAACCCAAATCTCCCACTTTAGCTGGAAAAACAGACCTACACTTTTGCAGAAGCATCCTTACCTGAGACTGCTCCAATAATGACACCATCAGGCCATTTCACTGCCTGTACTGGACACAAAGTCCCAACCACCACATGTGACTACACAATGTCAATGCCATTAATAACTGAGACCAATGACATAGGGACATTTGGAATATACGGGCCAGTACCAGCACGATATAGTAACCAGCCACAGTTATGCAACTTCTCCTTGGCCCATGGCTCAAAATGTCGCCATCAGAAAAATGTCACCCTCAGAAAGAGTGGTGAAAACAGACCCAGTGTCTAATAAACATGGAACCGCTACCCCAACCATGGTAGTAGAAACCTACTAATATTGAAAGGGTCTGATTGTCAATACATTGTGGGAGCTGGGAGTGAAGCACTAGCCCACCTGAATCGTGGCTCCTCAATTCAAGGGGAAACAGTTTTCCGCCAACCTACTCTGCCTGAGCCATATGACCTATTTGATGGCAAATAATGAGGTTAGTAGACTGAGGATGGCCCAGCACTGAATGTGACTGCAAGTGCTGCAAGCCTTGAGCTAGCTGGTTAAACTGTGGGTACCTTCAGTATCTACTCCAATTCAACCAAGTCGAAATTCTCGGTTGTCCAGGCAGGAGTTATGATGGTACATCCTTGGACTTGGATGTACGATGGTACATCCGTGGACCGTGTAGCAAAAGATGCTGGAATGGAATAACTTCTCTCTTGCTTATCAGCCAAACATGTACCCTCATCTACCCACCTAATGGCCTCCTTTCTAACTTCAAGGAAGGTGGACCCAGTGTTCAATCGGACAAAGCGCTTAAGCTCCCCGTGTAAGCCGTTGTCAAAAACATGTTCTACAAACTGATATTGCAACAGGGTGGTAGAATCTAACATGTCACCAGGAGCATGTTGTATAATTTGGTCCATCCAGGGTAGAAAAGCATATTACGTTACATCCCTGTAATCCTGCTGACTTTGCCAGATGTGGCAGATGGGCCACTACTAAGGTTTTAGCAACCGCTGTGGTTTACCCATGAGAACTCAAGAAAACCCCACTTCGACAACGAGTGGAGGTGGTGTGGTTTGATGACCTGAGGATTGTGTCTTTGTTTTATGCAGATGATGTGGTCCTGTTAGCTTCATCAAGCTGTGACCTTCAGTGGGCAGTGGGGTAGTTTGCAGAGTGTGTAGCGGCCGGGATGAGCACCAACACCTCCAATACTGAGGTCTTTGTTTTCAACCAAAAAATGTTGGATTGCCCCCACCAGGTTGGCAGGAGTTACCACTTGGGGTCTTGTTCATGAGTGAGGTAAGAATGGAGTGGGAGATCAACAGGCAGATTGGTGCAACATCGGCTGTTATATACGTTTTGTACCGGTGTGTAATGGTAGAAAAGAGCTGAGCCGGAAGGTGAAGTTATGGATTTACTGGTCGATTAATGTTCCTACCCTCAGCTACGGTCTTCAGCTTGGGGCAGCGATCGAAAGAATGAAATCATGGACAGGAGCGGCTGAAATGAGCTACCTTCGCAGAATGTCTGCAATCAGTCTTAGAGATAATATGTGGAAGTTTGAAATTTGGGGCGGGAGGGGCTTAATGTACAACTTTGCTCCACCACATTGAAAGGAGCCTGTTGAGGTGGTGCAGGCATCGTGTAGGTTGCCTCCTGGATGCACCCCTGGTAAGGTGCTTTAGGCCTGTCCAACCACAAGAAGACTCCAGGGCAGATCCAGAACAAGCTGGAGAGATTAGATTACATCTCTTGCCTTATCTGGGAACACATTAGTATCCCCTCAGAGGAGCTGGCTGAAGAGAGCGAGGTCTGGGAATCTTGGCTCAATTCAATTCAATTCAATTCAATTCCTTATTGTCATGTGTACACGTACGAGTACCATGTACAATGATATGTTTGCTTGCATGTGCTCCTGCAGACAATGAACATAGACAAGATGACAAAAAAATGTATAATGACAAAAAAATGAGTAATGAATGTAATGATGAAGTGAATATAAATAAGTAAGTAAATAAGACCAGAATCCTAGGAATAAATAGAGACAATGGCATAAGTATATGTGCTGGTTGCAGTGGAGGTGACACAAGGTTACTGATTGTTCACGAGTCTGATTGCAGTTGGGTAGAAACTGTTCCAGAACCAGGAGGTGCACGTCCGAATGGACTTTAGTCGCTTCCCAGATGGGAGGAGGGTGAAAAGTGACAGTGCAGGGTGGCTGGGGTCCCACCTGATACAGTACACTTTCCTGCGACAGCGTGTAGTGTGGATATCATGGATCGCAGGGAGCTGTGTGCCCGTGATCTTCTGTGCTGAGGTCACCACACGCTGCAGAGCTCTGTTGTCCTGAACTGAGCAGTTGCTGTACCAGGATGTGATGCATCCTGTCAGGATGGATTCCACAGTACCCCTGTAGAATCTGCACAGGGTTGTAGGGGACATCCGGGGTTTCCTCAGTCTCCTGAGGAAGTAGAAGCATTGTTGTGCTTTCTTGACTATTGCCGCAGTGTGACTTGACCATTTAAGGTCATCAGTGAGGGGGACTCCGAGGAACCTAAAGCTGCTGACCTGCTCCACAGCCTCACCTACGATGTAGATGGGGCTGTGCTCTGTTTCCTGTTTGCGGAAATCCACAATCATCTCCTTAGTTTTGCCAACGTTGAGGGTGAGGATGTTGTCCTGACACCTTTCTGCCAGGAATCTGACCTCCTCCCAGTAGGACATGTCATCGTTCTCGCTGATCAGACCTATTACAGTGGTATCGTCAGCAAACTTGAGGATGGTGTTAGAGCTGTACTTAGCTATGCAGTCATGGGTGTAGAGAGAGTAAAGCAGGGGGCTCAGCACACTGCCCTGCGGGGTGCCAGTGTTGATGGTGATGATGGAATAATACGCACTTGCTGAGGTCTGCTGGTGAGGAAATCCAGTACCCAGTTGCACAGTGAAGAGCTAAGCCCCAGATCCAGGAGTTTAGTGATGAGCTGGGATGGAATTACGCTGTTAAATGCAGACCTGTAGTCCACAAATAGCAGCCTGGCATAACAGTTCTTGTTTTCCAGATGAGACAGGGTGGTTTGAAGTGTTATGGCATCCTCTGTGGACCTGTTGCTAAGGTAGGCAAACTGGAGGGGGTCCAGACTGTCAGGGATGATGTCCTTGATGTGTTCTAGCACCAGCCTCTCAAAGCAC
>JAODLD010000002.1:7611600-7644527 GCA_026781065.1 Mormyrops boulengeri
TGTGTTCTAGCACCAGCCTCTCAAAGCACTTCATGGCTATGGGAGTAAGTGCTACTGGGCGGTAATCATTAAGGCAGACTACTTTATTTGTCTTTGGGACAGGGGTGATGGCTGTGTGCTTGAAGCAGGTGGGAACAGATGAAACTCCCATAGAACTCAAGTTGGGGAATGGATACTTTGTAATCTTGGTTTTAAAAAATAACAACATTGTAGCATTTGAAGAACAAGGCAAGTGATGGGGAGTCCAACCAGAATCCATCTTTATTCAGAAGGACATTCACATAAACGATGCCTTTTTAGCATGAGTCAGAGCCCTGAGAAACCTGCCCACTGCCCACCATGGGGTTCCCATTGTTACTCTGAATGTAACTCACATTCATGGTGACCCTGCTATCCGGCACTTCACTATTTAGAACCGGATTCAGAACATTTAACTGAAATCTTTAGAATAAGTTTATTTACAAATTAACCCTACAAAGAATTAACCCTAAACATAACCTTTAAAGCAAATGAACAGCTGCACTGCAAAGCATGCTGGGTGCCGATGCTACAATATATACATTGCATGTATCCAATAATGTCACATTGCCATTAAGTATTGTGACGCCAAGGCTTCCATTTTAGCAAATGGCTAATCCCAGCATGCCTTGCTGCCATTTTATATGGTATGTACTATGTCCGAAATGTGTTGTGTACTCACCCATGTGCGTATGTGGTCTTTACCTGTTACTCACATGTCTCCGTCCCCCTTGTAAATACCCACTGTGTGTTCTACCAACTATTAAATGTTTGATCTGCCTGCCGCTTCTCCTTGTAAAGTGTGTGTAGTGAGATTTGCTCATTGTGGTTGGTTGTGCATTAGTCTTTCAAGGGCGGATAATAAAAGAACATTTTTAAGTCTGACAGCTGCCCGACCACCTTTTTACCACGCCTCCATCAAGCAGATGTTAGCATTTTGCTTTGATACAAAAGATGCTACAGATTCTGCTACAAATAACGTACTTGTAAGAAAAGGCCAAGCTTCTCTAAATTGTCCTCATAATAGTAGCATTAACACTTTTTGGCAAAGGGCATGTAAAACTTAAAAAGCATGTTAATTTAAAAACATATAGTAGTATGTTAAGATATTCGTGTTAATATTCATTTGACTGTTTTATACCAATTTCAGCTGGCTTTTAATTGAAAGAAAAAAATGTGACTTTAGGCAGTAATTAATTGTATGCAAAGCCAAACAGAAGAGTGAGTTTGAACAGTTTGCTCATTTCTCTTCCTTAGTGACAACGCAGCGTAATGAAAATGTGTCTGGGGAGTTTTTTGTCTTCTTTTTTTAATTCAGCAGCCTGTTCAAAGAATGTGCAGCCATCTATTTTAGCACTGATTTTGCATGCTGCAAAACAATTATCCTTTCTTTTTTCTGTGAATAATCAAAACAATCAATTGAAAACAGTCTTTGCCTCTGGCTGATCTGATCCAATTATTTTTATTATTCTAACACCTGTCTCCAATCAGCAATTCCTGCAGCCACATCCAACCAGACCACGCCCAGCCTCATGAGAATACCATGCACAGCTATTGCACATTTTGCAATTAACCTACGGGAGATATAAGGACCTTCTCTGACAGAAGCTCTTTGTGTGGTATTGGGTTTGGCTCTTCTTGGACTGTTTACTTACTATGGTTCTGTTGGTATCTGCAGTTGGTTTTTTGGAACTTTTGCCTGTTTTTTGGGGCATCATTGTTCAGGAAAAACATGGTGTCTGTTTCTATATGTTTACTTTCTGTTAAGAGAAACCCTGTCGCTCTCATTTGTTGGGTGCATACAGCCTGTTTCTTTTTTATTTTGTTCCATTTTGCATGGCATCAAGCAGTCCAAACCAGTGGGAAGCTCCTGTTCTTAGGACTCACAACTGGTGGGCAGTGTGGGGAAGGGGATTTCAAAATGGAGCGGAACAATATACGTGGAAGTTTTATGGCTAAAAGTGGGAGGAGTGGGAGGGGTTGTTTTTGTAGGAGACCTGTCTGCATTAAAGAAATCTGTTTCATGCTCAATGTGAAATTTATCACCTCAAATAAGCCATACTTTAGTCCCTTAGGGTGCTTTTCCACTGCACCAAGTACTGTATTTTTGGTGCTTTCGCTTTTCCATTGACTTCCAGTCAAGTACGAGTGCCAAAACAGCTGGGGTGTTACTTTGGGGTGGGACTTGAAACACTTTTTGTCGATTTAAGCTACTTGCATGACCAAGCTCTGAAACACGGCATGAATACTGCCTTGAAATCAGTTCTGAACTGAAAATGATAAAGTTTAAAAAAAATAAATTGGTTGGATCAACAGATGTGGAAAAAAAGATCAGCAAGAAACAGCAAGAAATTTAAAGTATTTTAATATACTAGGCCAGCATGCTGTCCTAGACATATGATTTTGCTGTAATAAATATTGGGGTATTTTAAAAAGCTAAAAGGATCATAAACGTTTCACAACCCCATCATGATGTGCTTTAAAACAGCAAGGATGAAAATGATTATGATTTGTGTCGCATGCACCACTCCTGCAAAAGCAGCGGAGGTAAACTTTATCTAATATGCATTTAAAAATCTGTTGAATCTATAAAAGGAATAATAAAATTGCAAAGTTACTGAAGATTTTTGTCTGACACAGTAAAAATGTTTTAGTGACACTTAAACTCCCTGTCCTGAAAAGAGAGGAAAAAGCCTGATCTTAATCTAGCTTACTAGCGATGTAAGAATTGCTTGTGCGTAACACGTGGTGCTCGTATTAATATCACACATCACTAAGCCCTATAATATACTACAGTCATTTTTTGAATTTAATACTAAATACCCCGCCTTGAGTTGTGATGTCTTTCAGCGCCAGTACCAGTTTTTACGCCAGTGGAAACCCATCACCTTGAAGTACTTTCTCAAAGTATCAAAAGTACAGTGCCTGGTGCGGAGGAAAAGTGCTCTTGGGTTACTGTCAAAAATCACCAATCATTGAAAAACTGAGCATGACTGGTATACAGGATAAATGTAATGCAGTCCGCTAATTCAGCCATCTGAAATGCTAACTGTCCCTGGGATAAATGCTATAAATCTGAATATTTTCTTGCTTCACTTTTGTCAGAGTACAAATTGAAATTTCTAATGTAGCCATCTTCCCCAGTGATGATTCTTGCCTTCTTGCACTGTCAAATCTGTTGTAATATTGTAACATTGTAGAGAAAGTTAAAGGTACAATATTTCCCATCCTGTGAAAATGCTTCTCCCAGATAGTGCTCCTTTGCACTATCGAACAATGGATTCCCCAAGAGGCAGAAAATACCTTATTCAGCAGCTTCCACCAGAGCTCATGAAAGGTTTCAATGATTATGTTCCAAGACAAGCATGTTAGACATAAAAGCAAGCAGTTGACCCGTGTGAGATCACTGCCAGTGCAGAGGTCAAAATGGGTTAGGACTCTTCTGTTCGGATGGTACCAGAGGGATTTGCGCTCAACTACAGGAATCGGGGATTTCAAGACGCAACAAAATGACCAAAAATCTGTACGTGGATGCTGTGCTAGACCTAGTAATATTAAGCTGCTTGGACTCTCAACACAGAAAGCCAAACTGAAATTTCACACACTGCGCCTCTTTTCCTCCTCATACTAGTCTCTCCATCTGCAGCTGGTCATTATTCATTTACAGTTCATTACACTTTATTTAGCAAATGCTTTTATCCAAAGTCATGTACAATTGCGAGAGCAGGGTCAGTCAGTCCATGGAGCAATTGTGGTTAAGGGCCTCACTCAAGGGCCCAGTGGTGAAGTCACACTGCTGATGATGAAGGGGCTTGAACCAGTGACCTTCTGATCATGGGCACACACTGCTGTGATGACACCATGCCTATGCAAGTACACTACAGGTCAGGCATATCATAGAGTATTTCACGCACACATATAAACATTCCTCAACTTGCCAGCAGATTTTTAAAAATTTTTTAATGAGCTCCTCCCAAAATATGCTTCTGGCTGCATTTTCAAATTATGGGTTATATTATTAGTGGCCAAAGTTAAGGTTTTCAAAAGTGTATCTCGTGATGTATCTTTGTTTACTGGTCTTTTAAGTAAATTAACAATCAGCAAAGAAGGGCATAAATTGCACGAACTGCACTGAATATAACAATCTGAAAACAAGAGTAAGACGTTTAAAACACCTTTTTAGGTTGTGAGTGAAGAAACCATTTGGCTAGTGGGCTGCTAAGCATTTTTAAATTCACATTGCACACTTGATTCCTTAAGGCTTGGAAGCAAATACCTAAAAAGATACTAGCAGGAAGAGGAAGCAAGGTATAATTTGAATGATTATATGGATACCAGCCCATTCTAGATCCAATTTCATTAAACTAAGAAACAATTTTGGCCATGTTTTCAGGCAGGTAAAAAATGATTTTAAAATATGCAATTTCTGACATGCAAGGAATATCTACAAAAATTAGCACGTGTATCTTTTTGCTGATGTAGACTCTTTTTTGTTTTTTTTGTTTTTTTTTATACATTTGAGTTCTTTGTGATATAGTTAGTTACCATAAAGTCCATTTGTGGGAATGGTGTTTTTTCATTTTTCTCACCCACCCCCTTTGTGCCGACACTTGCCTTGCGGTAATTCCACCCCTGTCACCACTTGCCTAATATGCTGTTGGTCCTCTTGTGTGCCACCAAAACGGCCACGACCCTCCGAGATATGGATTCAACAATTCTTCTGAAGGTACCTTGAAGTATTTAGCACCAAGATGAGTGGCAGCAGATCCTTTAAGTCCCCTGAGTTGCGAGGTTCATCTGCCGCAGGTCAGACTTGCTGTTACTGCACACCCCAGAAATGCTCAATAAGATTCATATTTGCGGAATTTCGTGGCCAGGAAAAGACCTTGACCTCTTCGTCTTGTTCTGCAAACCATTCCTGAAGAGCTTGGGCAGTGTAGCAGGGCACAGTATCCCGTTGACCATTGAGGAATACCATCTCCATGAACAGGTGTACATGTTTTGCAGCGGTGCCATGGCAGGTGTCACCCATCAGAGTGCCCTCCACATCAATGGCTGGACCCAGGGTTTCACAGCCAAATGGTGTCCAGAACATCACACTCCCTCCACTGGCATGCCTTCTACAGGTGCCATCGGTTCCCCAGGGGAACGGCATACATGTACCTGCCCATTTACATGATGAAAAAGGAAACGGGATTCATCAGACCAGGCAAACTTCTTCCACTGGTCCACGGTCCAGTCCCGATGATCGTGTGCAGGCACTTCCACCAGTGGAGAGGGGTTAGCATGGGCCCTCTAACCGGTCTGTGGCTGTGCAGCAATATACACAGCCAGGTGCAATGCACTATATGTTCTGTCACAGTCACAGTCACAGCGTTAATATTTTACCGACAGCCTCTTTTGCCTCTGTGCATCAATGCCAACAGTCTGATGCCAGTTAGTGGTTTTTTCCTCCTCCTACCACTGTTGGTGACTGGGAGTAACCCGAAAGCCTTGCACTTTCAGACATGCTCCAGTCCAGTCATGTGGCCTTGATGATTTGTTCACTGTCAAAGTCACTCAGATCTTCACTCCTGCCCATTTTTCTTGCATCCAGCTCGTCGCCTAGGAAAACCAGATGTTCGCTTGATTAGTGCAGCTGTTCTGAGATAATCACCATTATTTGCATCATCAGGATAGTCATAACATTTTAACTTTTCGGTGTATATGTGCCATATTAATCATGGTCAACTTCATCCATAAATCATTCCTCTATTGCCATTTAACACCATGCCACCATTGTAAATCATTTGAAATTGACCTAATACTTTGACCATCTGTAACACCAGCCACCAGTCAACAGTCCTTGTAGACCTGCCCAGCTTAACCATGGCCTATTCCTGGCAACTATAAGGCATGAGGACAACAAACAAACAATAAATTTATTTTCGTATAGGGCATTTCCACAACATGACATTGTCTCAAAGCGCTTTACAGCATCCCCACCCAAAGCCCCCAGTGAGCAAGCCAGAGGCAACAGTGGCAAGGAAAAACTCCCCAGAAGGAAGAAACCTTGGGAGGGACCAGACTCAAAGGGGGAGCCCATTCTCCTGGGGCCAGCAGGGAAAGTCAAATCGGAGAGATGGCAAGTCACACAAAGGACCCCTTTGAAGGTAAACCTTTGTTTCATTCTCTGACCTTTTCTTGATGTGATTTGAACTACTTTTATGAGGACAATTTTGATAAGTTTGGCCTTTTCCTACAAGTACATTATTGCATTATTCTGGATTGGTTTCTGAGCTGGTACTTTGACCCTTGTTTTTAGATTAGGGTTTGCTTGTGTTTCCTTGGTATAGATTCTCAAAGCTGCTTTCACTGCCCTTAGATCTTGGGATTCTGTCATTAGGCTGTTGGGTCCATGGATTCCATCTGCTAGTTGTGCTTCTCCAGCTGGCAGAACTTCCAGTCTATCATTCAACAAGTGCGGACAACTGTTGAGGTAAAGATTTACCTCTCCTCAATTAAGCTTATCATAAATAACTTTGGCATGACAGCTATAAATCTGTCAAAGTGTCATGTGTTAAGAATTTGATCATGTTATACTAAATGTAGCTATCTAGCATTGGGAGTTAGCTGCAAAGCTGTGTAGAAGTCTTAGGCTGTCAAAGAAAAGGGTTCGTATTGATAGGTCTCTCAAAGTATGTCAGCATGGCCACCTCAAAACCTCTCCTAGTTACATGCAATATACCCATGCATTTGGACTTGACCATTAGCAAGTCTGAAGTTAAATTTTAGTTAAGTGAACTGGTTGTAACATTTTAAATACATAAAATAGCTGGGTGCCCCAAGGCTGAGTTTTGGGGATCAAGGCTTTAAGGTTCTAGCTTTCCAACAAGATGTCGGTATCTTTTTGGAGAATGCGAGATATTCTTTTCTGTTTCCTATAGTGTAATGTTGTTTTTGGTGTTGCTTGAACTTTTCTTTGGTGGCCTAAGCTTTTCACAGCACAGTACTTCACATTCAGTCCCTGTGTTGAAAAACATTTGTGTTAATGAGATTAATGACGACTTTTACCAATCTTTGATTCAATGTGTCATGGCTTCATATTGATCTTATCTAGTTAAGTGTTACTAACACAACTAAGCATTCAAAATAAATACTGTGAATTTGAGTAGTGTAACAATGTATAAAAGCATTCTGACTAAGGCTATGTTCGACAAGCAACACCAGTGAATGGTTACCAGAGCTGGTCATAGTACATATTCATAGAAACATCAATGTGGACTGTGAAATCGTTCTCAATAATGGGATGCCAGTGGATGTCTGTTCAATGCTCAGAGTAATTTCTCCCTAATAATCATCTGGACGCCATCTGAGCTGGAGTCCTGGGTCAGTCCCATAGAAGTGCAACACTGGGGAGACAGCTTTCGGACACGATGGGTGTGGCCTGCGATCTGCCAGCTTACACAGTCTTGCATAGAGAACCGGCTCACCGATGGACTCTCCGCCCAAGTGTACACCTTGTCATTAAAGCTGGCTCATTTTCCTTATACTCTATAATGTTAGCAGGGCAGAGTGGTGGCTCTGAGGCTAGGGATCTGTGGCAGCAATCGGAAGGTTGCTGGTTCAAATCCCGTGAATGCCAGCAGTGATCCTTATCCATTGGGCCCTTGAGCAAGGCCCTTAACCTGCAACTGCTTCATCCTGGGTATGATATTAATCTATATCCAGCCCTGTAAGGTGGTTCTCCAACTTGTAGAGTTGGTGGCAGGATTGGCACACCTTCCATTAAGACTAGTGTGGTGCTGAGGAATCACACAGCTGCACTCAGGTTCTCATCCTTGCGGTAGGTTGTCGTGTGGTGGGTATGGCAATGCGCTATAATGAACATGCACTCCTTATCGCTCTCCTCTCTCTATAATGATAGCATGCCTGGGGGGGGGTTGGCAGCCAGTCACTTTGGACCCCCAAAGGTTTATTTATCCTTACTTGGGAATTTTTGGTTCCTGTCTTTCTGTCTTCATGCACCATTCTGTACAGATGATGGATTGTCACACACTCAAATGCCTCGGGGTGGATGCTGTAAAAGACGCTATATAAGAATAAATTGAATTGAATTTTCAAACTTTGTACTGCTGTAATATTTCTCCACGGTGCTTTCTTGAAAATTTCTCAACCTTTACCGCTGCAATACCATCAATGTTCACAATTTTAGAAAGCTATCAATGACAACATCAACAGTATGAAATTGTGCCAATTTGGGACGGATGACAGGAGAGGGCAACGTGAAAGAAAATGTTGAAATGGTCAGAAAGGTCTAGGCCCTCAATAACACTGGATAAAATGTTGAGTCCCTTACTAATAACCGAATGCAGGGTATGTCTTTAGGTGTCGCTGGGCCCTTCCCTCTCAGAGTAAAGCAACATAGGCGATTCTTTGGAAATATTGTCAATGGGATTGTCTGTGTGGATATTAAAATCACTGACTGTAATAAAACAGTCAAACTCAAGGGAAATCTCAGCAACTCTGTAAATTCATTGACCAAATAAGGAGAGTATTTCAAAGGTCTATATGCTATTAGTAAGATGTATGGTGTACTTATCTGCAAGAAGCATAGATAAAGAAGGCGCAATCTCCAAGAGATATTTGCTTGCATTGGAATATATCGTTATGTAAAGCAGCTATTACACTCCCTTTCGCCGTCGCTCTAGACACATTCATAAACTGTTAGGAGGGGCTGATTCTATAAGGACAGTTGAACTGTTACTGTTGTCTAACCAAGTTTCAGCTAAAAGAAAAAAATCTACTTCATATTTGTTAGTCGGACCCAGTACTGCTCCTTGCCGGTGTGGTGCCCTAGGCCAGCATCACCGCCAGCGCCCCCCGCTTGAGGCAAAGTTAAATTTGCTGGCAGTTTGGCGCCCTCTCAGAAGTTGGTGCCTATGTTGTGTATAGGATTGACCGGCCCTGTTATTACTACTACTACTACTACTACTTAATAGGCTTTGCTAAGCAGGTAAATTCATGTGGGCTTGTTCTTTTCATATTAAGACACATTAATACCAACTAGTTTTAAGAATAGTGGAATGTTACACTTTTTTTCTTCCTCCGTTTGTGACACCCCCTGGATGGATGGTGCCCTTAGCATTTGCTTATATTGCCTATGCCACGGGCCGGCCCTGGTCGAACCAAGAACTAATTTTTTTTGGTTTTGAGTGAGCTACTATTAAGGAGAGCTAGATTTTTTTTTTATGCTCCTGGAAGGTCCTGGGACAGTCTGAGGTTGACATGGGGCACACAGAATTGACAAGAACAGGAATTTTTATGGGCACACAGGATTCAGTCATTCTTAGAAGAAACATGGGTTTGGAATAAAAATTAAAGAAAAGCGTGTTTTGTCTCTGATTAATGGATTTGCCACCAATCATTAGGTAACTGGACTGAACGGCTACTGTGGGAGAAACCTCCAGAAATACTGTCTACCTTTCGCACTTTCCCATACTACTTTGATTCTGTTCAAGAATTTTGTTACAGTTTTGAATTTGTTTCTGTAATTTGGATTAACCTGATCTGTTCCAGTTTTAACTTTTAGTTTTTTTCCCTTTTTCCACTTATCTTGGCTCCTATTTCCGGATCACCCTATCTTGTTTAGTTCTACAACCGTGTCTTTGGCTTTACCTGTTTCTATTCCAGGTCTGCTCAGTTGCCTCACCTGCATACTACAGTGGCAGAGCAGAATCACACATTAATAAGTGATAATTTATTGATCCCTGTGGATAAATTTTCTTTACGCCTCTTCCAACTTCGTTCTCTGTAGGTGAGAGCTAGCTGGACACGAAGGGCAGCCACCTGTTGCAGGAGCCAGATAACTGGGGCTTAAGGGTCTTGCTCAAGGACCTGCAGACGTGCTGAGGCTGGGCTTGAACCAGCGACCTTCTGATCACAGGCACAGAGGCTCTGAGCCAGAAAACATATGACACTAATGAAACACTATTGTTTTCTCAGCTCATGTTGTTTTTTATCAGTTGCTGTGTTTTTTGTCTTGTGTTCTTTGTTTTTAATTTGTTTTTCCCAGGTTGTGTTTTGCGTTGAAGGATAGAAGTCTTAGCCAGGACCATAAATGTGATCAAATTGGCTCATTGCTCTGTTTTTGTTCCCATAGTGTCAAATAATGTTAATTTGTAATGCCCTTACAGAGAAGTACCATTTTTTCATAATGCTGATTTCTGAAAAATGGCACCTGGCTAATTTTTTCAGACCATCAGCACGCATATTGACCACATCCGTCACAGAGCAAGGAAATTTCTCAGGCCACCTGGAGACGAAGAATGTCATACTCTGTAATTCGACAAATAAGAGCTTCTAAGGGCTTATTTATTTTCTTTGATTATTTGTCATTATTTTAGCAGTGCTACCTGTTACATTACCCACCCAGGAGACTCACAAACACCTTAATCATAATCAAGACCTGTGACAGCCTGACCAAGCACTGGAAAAATGCTTGGAGGCTGCTGAGTGTGATAGCCAGATTTATTCTTTTGCTCTCCTCTTTCTGGGGTGAATGGCAGGAGGGGCAAATAACCTTCAAGGAGGATAGGAAATCCTTTAGGAGAAACTACAAGAAAACTCAATCAGAATTACTGACGAGAGAAATCGCATCAGTCTGCATGCATTCTGGCTCATTCTTGGTCTGGATTACTGTTAGAACAAATGCAGAGGCTACCATAAAAGCAACTGAAGATCTGAATCTCTCTCCTTCTGAGAGCGTGACACACCACACATTCTCATTGCGCACATTATATATATATATATATATATATATATATAAAAAAATATATATGCAATATACACACACATACAGTTTTATCTGGCTTGATCAGTCCTTTTGGGGATTCATTATAGAATGGATCACCTACATGCACGTTTTAAAAACATTGATAAATTATGTTGCTTAATCAATATGCAGAAAATTAACACTGGCACAAATCAGCGCTGAAATAGGTCTGCTAGCAAGTGTTAGTGACAAATAAGTAAATGAACAACGAAGATATTTTAGAGACCTTAACAGTAAGGTTCTTATCTACAGTAATCAAGAAGATTACTCAAAATGAATAAATATCAACATCAATTCATTTACTGAATTTAAAATCACATAAATAATGTAATAATTGAAAGAGTAGCTGAGGCGAAATGTGGTGCTCTGAGAGGTCTGGACCAAGGTCGACAGCTGTCTGTTCAGCACCAGCACCCCTGGCTTCAAGGCCGGCACCACAGACAGCTCCCTGTCTCCCCCAGGGTGATGCATCTGAAACTAACTGAAGAGCAGTGCAGGTGTTACCTGTCTTGCTGTCAACTCAAGACTGTAGCTGAAGATGAAATGAGGGGAGGCACATCTGTTTCAAATTTCATAAAATAATATTAGCCTACATATTTTTACGTAAATAGGTAACCAATTTATTTATTATATTGATACATTTCTCTATTTGGCTTTTAGGGTTAAAATGAAATGCTATATCTGCTTTAAGCCACCAAACAGTGTTTGTGGGTATTTTTTGTCATACTCTTTGTAACCGCTCCATACCCGGAAGAGTTTTATATTATTTTTATTGTGTATCATTCAATTTCCTGTGATCACTGATCCAATAAATATTTTTTTTTTCTTGTGGCAAAAAATACTTTCAGTCTTATAACAATTTGCTATTAAATGTGAAACCATTATAAAGTTCAGATATGTAATGAATAACTTCACTGTAATACATGGCATGCCATTTGACTTTGGGTAAAAATATCTTTATTACACTGGGTGAATACATACAGTATATCATAAAATTTGCTGAACAGAGGTCTTAATTTTATTTTATGGGTAATATTTTAGCTCAGTTTTTAACTGACATATGAGAGCTGAAAGGATAATTTGGGGAAGTACAGAATGCTGATTGTTCAGATGCAATAATTTTGTGAATCTATTACAGTACCTAAGTAGGTCATTTAAAGTCCTACCTGTGTGGGTGCTGGCAGATTCTTGTACATCTGCCAAGATTACCAAAATAATAGCCAAGATATACAGAATTGTATCGTGTGAGTCTCTACAGGTGTCATGTTCGGCTGGCGGCGAGGAGGCAAACAAGGGAGCGAAGGCGTAGATGACAACAGGCAGACAGGGGGATGACCAGCACGAACATCAGTAACATAGACAATGACCGATCTGGGGATACCCAACAGAACACAGGCTAAATACACTGGGTAACAAGCAGGAAACAGAAACAGCCTGTAAACGGGAGGAGTCCACGCAGGGTTAATGAGGAGGCGTGGTCCACACGAGGGCAAAAGGGGCTGGACGTGACAACAGGTTTTCCACCACACCTTCATGAATTTGATCTAGTTTTTTGCTATTTGATCTTAAAAATACAACATTAGCACCTTTTTGTGGAAAATGGTTGAAGGATCGTTAAATTAGTGCTATAAATGACCATTTTAACATAGCTAATTAGGTAATGTCAGGTGCAGTGCACAAAATTCAGACACTGTATTTCACTCTGTAATTTCATTTTTGTCAAAGTATTTTCATGTTCAAGAGAATGACCAAATATAGGTATACTAGGTACCACCCTGCTGTCATTCAGAATAGAAGGCTTTCTGTGGATTTCAATTAGGGTCACAACGTTCCACCTTTTACTTGTAGCCAGAATCATTGAGGGTGTAGCCCAAGTTCTTGAATGACCATGCCTCCCTTCATGGGTGTGACCATGCTAATGAGGGGAGAATATGTGTAACTCAAAAGTGCGTAACTTTTTATGCACTTTTTTGACTTACAGTAAGTGCCTGATCGGAGACTAGAACCCACTGTCAACAGATTTCAGTAATATTTCCCAAGAACATTGCTAGCAGACCAATTTTGTAGCTTTACAACACTGTCCTATTATCAAGACTTCAGAAACGGCAAACCCAAATACAGGTAGTGAACTCAGATACTTCAGTGAAATGGCACTACCCTGTTTCCTGGTTTGAGAAAATAAGCCACATTTCCTCAGAACACTCTGGAAATCATGCTTTGATGAATATGAATATTTCCGTCTTGTCACAGATTTCCGACAAATAATTTTGTTTCAGTCAAAATCAACACAAATCAAGCAAATTAACCAAGACATTTTATTTATTTTAAAATGAGCTACACAGCTGTGAGGAGCCTGTAATTTGTGAGCCTGTAATGGTGTGTCAGCCATCACAGGATATACATGAAAGAGCAGAAGAGAGCAGGGGTGTAGGAACCAGAGGAGATGCGGGGAGTGCCCCCCCGCCCCCGATATTTAACTTGACTTCATTCGTCCTCCAAAAAAATACACCTTAACATTTAAATGATTAAGTTGTGCCCCCTAATATCAAGGTATACCTTCTCTTACACTCCGTGTTTACAGAGACGTATTTCAGATCTCTGCAAGTCCATCTGGACTGGTGATTATTGCATATAGATGGATGGAAATCACTTGATCAAGATTGAGCACCGTTTGATTTGTATCATCTTTCAGAATTGCACCGGGTGTGGGACAAGTATGCAGTTGATGAAAAGTGTAAGCAAAACAGAAAGCAATGAATACTAAGCGGCTGACACCTAGAGCAACCACTTGCATACATACCCCATAAATATATAGAGAAAGACTAAGGGGTGCAATGTCTAAAACTCACCTTTAGAGGCACAGCTGTCACAGGTTTCAGTTGCACGTCTGCAGGGGACATTAAGTGGAGGCACCTAAGCTATGGGGAGTCAGAAAAATGGAAATTATTCAGACTTCAGTGGTGTTTCAGCATAATCTACATCTCTTCATCTATCAAGTTAACTACTGTAAAGGGATTCGTCTGAGATGGATCATCCAAAAAGTGAAATAATAATAAACTTCTTATCAAAAACCTGACATATATTTTTGATATATTTTTTCTGATATAAGTAACAATCATAAATGTCCACTGCTCAGGTTGATTTTTGGAAAGACAGTCCATGGAATCCAAATGAATGTTAACCAAAAAGCTTTATACGTCACGCCTCCCTGCAGTAGCGTGAATGTTTAGACACCGCTGTCTCCATTCAGCATCAATCTACCGTGCTGGATTTAAGTCCTGCATTAGCTCCAGATCAGTGAGAGGTAGCATTCCAATGAGACATACTCTTTTGAGCATCCTAATTACTGTCTTTTGTCCAGCTCCGTACAACCCTGCTCTCTCTGCCCGACTGCCCAGTTTCGCTCCCCACCTGCGTGGGGACTATGACTTCGGATCCCGACTCCACCCCTGGCTGCGGCTCTCTGTCTTGCCGGATTCTGACCCGGCCCGGCCGACTTTGACTCTGGCTACCCCAGATGCCTCACACCATCAATAAAGGTCCCGTGACCAAGTAATCCCTGCGTGAGAGTGTATTCCTTACATTATACACAAATATTGTTTCATTCATTTCATTCAGTTTCTTAAACATATGAATTTAAAATGTGTTTACATCTAACAGAGGCACAAGAATTTTAATAACAAATTCAGAAATGAAGAACATGAGACATGAAAAAAATGCTGAAAAGATAAAGATAAGCATTTGAATGACATTTAAACGCATCACACCTTCATGAATGAGGTTTCATTCTTGTCTAAATTCATGCTTAAAATTTTCATAGGCAACAGAATCACCCTTTTTCACAATGCAGCCTCCCACAACAAACCACTATTCACCATCCAAGCATGTCTTATCTTATGACTCACTTTGTGTTAAGATATAATCTATGTACAGTATATCCAAATATGACTAGATGCTGTCGGAACGACAACAATATACTGTATTCTCTGGATGGCCCTGTCAACTCCCCCCAAATTTAATCCCTGTCCCTCCCACACCCCACGACCACTACAATCTGTGGCCCCCCATACTAGGCTTTGGTACAATCTAATTTTTCACACTGTCATGCCATCTATACATTATACAGCATTATACAATATTTTGACAGTCTTTTCAAAAGCAGTGCTATTCCAGTGTCTTGACAGCGGGTCCCCAAGATAAAATTCCATACAAGACAGCAGTATACCGTGTCACTTTAATACCACATACTGTAGGCCTGCCCCACACAGTCTCCCCACCTCCCCTAAAAATCTTCATTAAAAGGCCATCTTTGTGGGACTTTGCTTGCCAGTGTCATCAGGTTCACCAGATGTCTGCCTGTGGCTATTCTTTCATGTTGCACCACTGATTAGAACTTGGGCAAAGCGACACAATAAAATTCCCCCTACGATTTTCCTAGTGACCGGGGTTGGAGAGTGGCAGGTGTTAAGGTTTTGTAGTTTCAGCCTTAAGCAATGAACCAGACCAGAGGTGGTCTCTTTGGAAGGAAAGAGTTTATTTCCAGATGAGGTACTCTGGTGCGATAGATGTTCTTACGTACAGCCTTCACCACCTTCTTCTCCTAACCTGTGTGTGATTCCAGGCGTTTTACAGAATGTAAGACAATAGACCCTGTTTGATCACAACCAGGCAGGAACCACAAGATAGAGATGAACGACTCTGTTCCTTGTTCATTCTTCCTTGTGGCAGCCTGATTACTCAGTCTTTGTTAGCTGATTTGCATTGGATAGCCCTTTGCCTTTTGGTCTCCATAGGGACTGAGGGCAGGGTGGTTTTCTAATTACTGTTACTATTACAGGAGGCCACACAAGCTAGGATTTCTGTAATACAATGTAATAGGACAACCAATAATATAACAAAGTAACATTCCAAAATCCTACAGAGGTCATGATAAATTTTGCTGATGAGCTACTGGACTGTTTCTGATAAAATTTTCTGGGGGGGGAGAGAGATTTTACTGTGGTCCCAAGATGTCCTGGCCACACTTTCTCTCTTCTGCTCTCCAACCTTGCTCTGGACCTATGGACATTTTCAGCAACAAGTGAATATTAATAAATAGCAATTCAATGGCAATTGAATTCTCTCTGTGTTGATTTATTAGTTCACGCATGACATGAAATATTAAGTAACGTTCTTATATACTTATATCCTATCCAGGCAAGATGGGCTGTGAGGCTGGGGACCGCCTTGGACGGGATGCCAGTCCATCCCAGGACACAGACTCAGAGAGAGAGATGTGCATACATACACTCGCACACAACCATGCTCTCTGGAAACTTTAAAGTTACCAATTAGACTAACTGCATGTCTTTGGACTGTGCTAGAGACAACCAGAGCACTCAGAAGAAACGTGTCCAAACATAAAAACAAAAATCCAAACATAAAAAGCACGCAGAGGATTCCAGCCCCCTACCTGAGGGGCATGGCAACATTGTTACCCACTGGGGCACTTTGCCACCCCATTAATATGACATTTAATAATGAAAACTGTTAAGTCATATACAGTTTAACATGATGCATTATATAATTGATTTAAAAATATCTTAATCAAGACTAATTAGCAGCCTTTCTGGAACAGAAACATTCCCTGTGGTTCTGCAAGACTATATCTGCCAACCCACTAATCTAGATGAACATTTCAGCTTATATTTCTTATCAAACATCTGCTTTGTATGCCTGGTGTTTACAGATTGATTATTACCTCATAATATAAATAAAATCCATAGAATTTTCTGAAAATCCTAGATTATGGCTGATGTAAAGAATATTTTCACTTGTCATTATATAAAATTTAAATGCTAAGAAAATGAGATGCTTTGACATTAAGGAACATTGCTTGATCGCATATATCAGCCTGTCACAGAAACACAGTTACAACCAATCATATGGTAGTCTTAAGATCAGACAACTTATGCCTAAGAGTCACAATCACCAAACCACTTACCCTTCTGGGTCGCGGGGGTTCCGGAGCCTATCCCAGAAGCTACGGGCACGAGGCGGGGAACAACCAAGGCTGGGGGGCCAGCGGGTTGGTAAAGTTAAGAATGTTGCAAGGAGAGTAAAAGGATGACGGCTTCTTTCCCCACGGTACTATAGACTAGCTGGTGTTTAACAAACTTCTTTGAATAATAACAGACAGGGTGGTCCAGACCATGGAGGAGGACAGTGCCGGTCCCAGTACCGCTGGCATCTACTTCTAGCTTAAATGGTCTATTAAAATCAAATGTGACTAACACAGGGGAGCTAATGAGCAGGGACTCGGAGTCGAAGGCGGAATGACAATCAGGAGACCAAATGAAAGGAGCATTTTCGCAGAGCAGGTGGGTAAGGGGCAATATGACATCAAAAGTTTGGCCAGAAACAGTAGTAGCCTGCCATCCCTAGGAACCATCTAAGTTCTCGTTTTGTTCTCAGAACTAAGAATCAGGCAATAGCCTGAACCTGGGCATCCACAGGCTTGACTCTACTGTGACCCACCAGGATCCCTAGGTATGTGACTGCCTTGTCCAGATTCACACTTCTCTAGATTACAGAGTAACAAAGCCTTCTGTATCCGGGTAAAAACTTCCAGCGACAGCATTTGCTGCTCCCTCTAGTTGGAACAAATAACTGCGTCGGCTAGGTTGAATGTGGCTGGGGCATTATGTAAACCGAGAGACATAACAGTATATTGTAGGAAGGTGTCAGGCTCAACAAAAGCGGAAATTTCTGAAGCATGAGGGGTGATTGGTACTTGCCAGGAACACTTTAAAAGATCAAGATTTGTCAAACTGCGTGGACCCAATGCGGTCCACAAATCCTGCATTCTGGGGAGGAGAAAAGTATCTGGCTTGGTTACTGCATTTACTTTCCTATAGTCCGTGTAGAACCAAAAGGTACCATTGGGCTTCGGAAGGAGCAAACATGGAGAGCTCCAGGGGCTACAACTGGGAACGGCAAGATCTGTTTCCAATAGGTAAGCCGTTTCTTTTTCCAATAAGGCTCATTTGCGCAGGTTAACATGATAGGGGTGCTGATTGATAGGGGGATGATCTCCAACATCTATATCAGGCACCAGTATAGGGGTTCGAGAAGGAGGATCTGTGAATAGGGATGGAAATCTATCCACCAGGGACTTAATATCTGACTGGGTGGTTGGAGGTAAGTGAGCTAGCCTGCCTGAGAGGGCTTGCAGGGCTCTGAGTTCAGCGGACGCACTTCAGCAATTATTCCTAAGGGGCAGATCATCGAGTTCTGGTGAGTATTCATTGATCGGCAAATTAACAGCAGCAGTGGGGAGCAGGACAGGAGAGGACGAAGGAACAGGGTCAGAGCAGTTGATATACAGTTTTAGCATGTTTATGTGACATATATACAGGTTTTCCGTTGGTGGTTTGGCGTTTCAATCACATAGTCTGTGGGATTCACTTTTTCCTGTATCCTATGGGGACTGGAAAAACAGGCTTGGAGGGGTGAGCCAGGCAGGGGCAAAAGAACAATATCCCTCCCGGAAATTTTGCTCCCCCACTTTTCTGTTGTAGCGAGCCTTCATTACCTGCTGTGATGAGCTTAAGGAGCGCCTGGCCAGCTCACGGGCTGCGCTCAGGCATTCAGACAGAGTGCTTACATAACTCAGCACATTCCTAGCTTGAGAATGCGGTCTCGGGGATACCCACTGCTCCTGCAGTATTTTCAGAGGACTAATACAGTTCATCCGAAAACCAGCTGAGCTGAGCTGACGCCAGTAGACTCTTGCATGGTATCCTGAATGGCGAACAAAAGCAAAGTCACACCCTCATCCCAGTCCTTACCTGCCACGAAGCAATAGGTACGCAACATATTCTTAAAGGATTGATGAGACAGCTCTAGGGCTCCCTGGGACTCTGGGTGATAAGCACTGAAGAGCTTTTGGATTTTTAATCCTGTATCACCTGTGAGAACAACTTGGAGGTAAATAACCCTGGTCTGATTGAATATATCTTGGTAATCCAAAGGTGGTGCAGAATTTAATTAGAGCTTTAACCACAGTTTTTGTTTTCAAACAACACGTAGGGACAGCCTCGGGGTATTGAGTAGCACCACACATCATAGTAAACATAACAATTCCCTGAATGAGTTTCTGGTGGGGGAACCACAAAATCAATTAAAATGTACTCAAAGTGCTCCTTAAGTGCTGGGTTTGGTCGCAGGGGAGCCGGCAGAATTGTCTGGTTGGGCTTTCTGACCCACTAGCAGGTATGGCATGACCGGTAATCCTGCGTCACGTTCAGATTTATAGCAGGGCAATAGAAATGCTTTAAAATATGCATGTGGGTTTTCCTGACCCCTAGGTAACTGGAATAAGGCTGGTTGCTACAGCCAACATTTGACTCCTATACGGCTGCAGAACCACAACTTGGAAGTACATGGTCATCAAGGAAATAGGCTATTGGGTGATTTAGATTGGACTTCCTTACAGCCAAATCAAAGCACGCTTTCAAGGATGTGTCCATTTTCTGAGCTGAGATTCATTCTTCCCTAGTAATAGAGGTTTCAAGCAAATTTTCAGCTTTTTCCTCCATAGGAAATCATGGAGTCTCCCATAAATGTATTGGACAAATTGATGTCTGCAAATTTATGGGCTTGAGCACAGGACAGGTAAAGACACAGGTGGGGAACACAATGGGGTAATCAGGCTCTAGGTCATCGGGACAGATTTCCAGTTTGGACGTTTCTTTGGGAAAGGGAACCACCTTCCCAATATCATTTCCTTAAATAAACATACCTAGAGAGACGGGAAGTCACAGTCGAACAGCTACCTTTAAAAACCCCAAATAATCATCCATATTCAAATAATCTTTATGAAGTGGAACCCTCACAGTATCTAGTTTGATACCCTGGACTAAGACATCACTACCGCAGTAGGTTGCATTTGAAAAAGGCAAAAACACTTTCTAGCACAAACGACTGAGCAACACCAGTATCCCGCAGGATAGTCATAGGGCTCTTCACATCAGTATCACAAAGTGACAAACCCAGGGAACACAAAAGGATGAAAGGTGGGTTTGACGGTTTGGGGCGGTCAATTAGTGTCGGGAGGCTATGTGGACCTTCTTGGCGGCAGCATAGGCATTCTTATGACTGAGTGCCAGACAAAGAGAGAAGGTAAACCACCTCATGACAATAAAAGCATTCTCTGGTTTCCACAGATGGGGTTGACGGAGTAGCCTTCTCAGGAGGCAGCACAGATTTGGGATGGACTTTCGGAGGAAGTGGAGTAAACATGGTTCTGTGGATCAACACAATCTGGGTGGGGGGTGGCTTCCTCAGGGAGGTTACTTTTAAAGTCTTCTAACAACACCAGCTCCTTGAGCTGACCGAAATCTGACACTACTAGCAGTACACCACTTGTCAAAGAGCACAGATTTCTCCTGACCAAATTCAACGTCAGTTTAGCTGGTGGATTTACACAGCTTCCAGAAATTTTGCCAAATGTCCTTAAGACGGTAGGCTTCACAACATCATAGTCGAGGCTCTGTTCCACATTCAGAGCTGAACAAGCCTCCTGAGCCTTCCCCACTAACTTGCACTGTAACAAAAGTGACCAAAGGTGTTTGGCCCAGTTCAAAGTCACAGCAAAACGCTCAATAATGGGAGAGGCATCCACTTCATTCTCAAAAAAACACAGGCCCTAGTCCAATGTGGCGGCTAACGTCAAATCCCGAATTGCCAATTTCATGGAAGATTGGTGAAACTGCAGGAGAATGGAGGCTAGGATGAGGAACTTCGTCCTGGGCCTCAGCACTTCCATGGGAGGACAAGTCAGATCAAGGGCCCATGACCAGTGAGCTTGCACGGAAGAGGCACAGGTTACTGCTGACTTATGCCAAGCCTCTTTATCCACCTTGACACCCAATGCCCTTAGCCTTAGTAGCTGAGCCTGATACTTCTGCCTCTTTACAGTTCAGCTTCATGAGCTGGAACTGTAAGTAAGGAGGACATGCTACCTGTGCGAGCGGGACCCACTGGGATCCAAGTGGAGCCCTAAATCCAGGTTACCTCTGTTGAAGCAGACATCCGGGTCGGACTAGGTGCAACACCAGGGGAACCGTCTGCCTCAGGTAGGATCCCTTGCTGGATAAACTCATCCCAAGGGACCTTTTTAATGGCCCATTTGGAGCCTGCAGCGGGAACCACAATATGAAATAAGCCTGCTATGTCTAGCAGGTCGTCTTTGTGGCAGTGATGAAATTTGTGGGGTAGAGAGTAAAGGCAACAAGATTGAAATGGGCCATCACACACATCTCCCTCCCTCCCCCCCAAAAAAAAGAAATATGCCAGACAAACTCACAAAGAGGAAATAAAAGGAACAGACAAGCCCCCAAATTCTGTTACAATTCTGTCTAGGGTTAAGGCGTGATGGAATGGAAGGGAAAACGTAAACCAAAAACCATGACGAGAGACCGAAAGCCAAATAACAAAACTGAAGACAGCAAAAGTACAAAAGGGCAAGGCGAGAATCAGAAATCTAGAAACAAACCAAATGTCAGTAACAAGTAAACAATCATCGATGAGCAGAGCTAGTGAGGTGATTCGATGGTGGTCTTTTCAGATCTGGGACCCAGCGGAGATGAACTGGATAACACGTATGTGGAAGACATCGGTGGGATTCTGGAGGCAGAGCGGATGAACGGGGGGCAGACGGAGGAGGCGGACGGGCAAACCTGGAACAGAGCCATCATACCCCATGCCACAGGAAACTTGCACAGAGCGTAACAAGAAATAATGACTTAAGTTATATCGTGATCATTATCAATAATGATTAATGTGGAAAAAAATTATTGTGATAAAATGCTCAATAATTTCTCAGCCCTAATGTCTATATAAAACTTCGGTCTACACCAGGGTTGGGGTCAATTCAGGAATTCACTCAACAGTTCCAATTCAAACAAGGAAATGGAATTGGAATGCAACAACTACAAGAAACTAAATTGGAATTGAATTGGAATTTCAGGAAGTAGAATTCAATTCAATGAAATTCTGACTAATTTATTACTGTTTCTGAGCATTTATTTGGGATTACATGTAGTAACATGCACTTGAACCTTATTCATGGTGCCTTACAAATACCAAGTGATGTAATTAAATTAACAATTGATAAATGCTGAGTGACACTGGCCAGAAATGCCTGAATATACTGTTAGGACAGTATATGATTACCAGTGTAATGTGATAAATGCTTCTATATGATATGTCTCAAACCACCAAATAATGAGCTATGTTCATTCATATATTTCATTCACATATATTCACTTTTTATTGCATCGAATAATCATCATTTCCTGAAATCTGGCATCACTAAGATTGCAAATCTCAGGCGTAAATATCTTGCCAGCAATACTGAACACACATTCCACAGTAGTAGATGAGGCAGGAATAGCTAGATACTGACATGCAATTTGGGCCAAACAGGGTAACTGGTTCTGGTTGTCCTTCCAGTATAGGAGAGGGTCAGACTCTTCATTATGGCAAGCCGTCCAATACTCGAAACGTCGTATGTCAAGACGTCATAACCCAAGGATCCCCTGTATACTCATAGGTTGTGAACCTTCACCGTCAACCTTGCATGGAATTCTGGGAAATGTTGTTTTAATCTCATTTTAGAAAATGTTGCTAGGGACATTATTGTGCAGTGTGAAATGCAAATAAGACAACCAAAGTTCATATTTTACTTTTTATGTGCAACAGCGATTTGTGAAAGTAAAATGTATGAAACATACATTACTCTTGTATTTCTTTTATGTTTGTGATATACTTGATTCATAACATTTAATGTACTGTATACTATTTAGCAAATTGATTCAATCCAATTTATTTTTGTATAGCGCCTTTCACAACAGTTGTCCCAAAGCGCTTTACATGGATGTGTTGTGATACAATAAACATCATTAGAGAGAAACACAGAAACAGGAAGAAACACAGAAAAAGGAAGGAATGAATTTAAATAAAGCAAGCCGGAAGACAACGGAGGAGAGGAACCAAATACTCCCAAGTAAGGAGAAAAGAATCCTCGGGGGTCCAAGGTCAACTGGCTGCCCAACCCCCTGGGCATACTAACATCACTGAAAAGAGAAAAGAGTGGACATGCTTGCTAAAAGGTAAGTATAAGCTGTGATTAAGGATCAAGACAAAGTCCATTAATGAATCCGTTATCCACATTGGTCTGTGTCAGTTGGCCATTAAGGCTGCACCCACAATGATACAGTTCGTATGCCCCATTCACGATGTCACCCCTCCATGGGACTGAACCAGGACTCCAGCTCAGGGCACCATCTGCATATGTGGGAAGGCAAAGAGCATGGATTGGCAGATCATACGTTGACACATAAATGGACAAGCATAGTAGATAAAAAATGACATGTACAGCAGCACCAACAGCCATAGTTGTGGCATGTTAAGTAAACTGAACTGAAGTAACAGGTCTTCAGTTGAGATTTAAAGACCGAGACCAAATCAGGATGAATTATTGTAGTAAGTGGAATTTCGTGGAATTTATTTGAATTCAGTTCTGTTTCCTGACATTCCAGTTCAGTTCCAATTCCATTTTCCTTTAGCTGTATGCAATTCTAATTCCAATTCCAGAAAGTGAATTAGAATTTACCATGCATTCTCGATTCAATGAATCGCCCCAACCCTGGAATACACTGAGTGAAATCTAGCATTGAAAAAAATCCCCTACTTAATGTTAAAAGAATCAGGACCAGAAATGGATGGAAGGATGGCTACAGAAGACACTTGATTTTGTGAACACAGCCTATTCCATAGATCTTTTTTCAGACTTGCCAGGAAGATTGCACCGGTCAGTGGTTCTCAAACTGTGGGTCACCAAGTGATGAATAAAAGATGATTTTCTGAGTATCTCACAAAAGTTTTTTCTTTTTTATTTTATTCTTTCCATACTCTCATTCATATATTACCACAGAGTGGTGTGTAATGCAAAAGGTTGATGATAATCATATCACAGAAGGGATAAAGTTACATACAGTCACAGAATGTGAATGTGCAGCATTCCCTGCCAGCATGGTCATTACTGCTGGCTGGGGACATGGTGGGGTCCAGTCTGATACCACCAGGCTGAATAAATCCTCAGTGGTGCTTCCTAGAGCACTGTGGTGGAATAAGTGAATATCTAAAGGTTAGCACTTTGTGAAGATGGTACACAGGCTTCTTAATTATGGACATATGTTTTGCCCCAGTGAGGCCAGTTCCTAGCGGTACCGTTGGGTTTCTTAAATAGTTGGTTCAGGCACTTAGAATCACCTGACAACAGAATGGCTAAACATCGAGCCTGCTCTAGCCTTTTTTATGCGGGGCAATATTTCCATCTAGTCTAGTCTGCTGTTTAAATTCATGGCTACTTGTTAGTGTACTTGATCATCTTTAACCTATATGTTTCCACTGGCCCTCCACTACAGTATGTAGCTCAGCATGTTTGGGATTTATACCCATATGTAGTTTCAAATTTTTAGTTTTCTCTCACTGTGCAGTTTCCCTTTCCTTTGTCCCCATTTCATGCTGTGTTCTGTATATTAAAGTATTTTTGCTTGTTTGAACCCTTATGTGCTTTGTCCTACAGTCTGGGATATATAAAACATCATATTTTTATATTTTCTTTCAGTCTTTGCAATTTGCACTATACATGTGCTTATTACTGCATGAAAGTGAAACAAGACTTTCATGTAGACAGATTAATATTCCTCTATTCCTTGTAGAGCTTTATCCATCATCCTTTGAAAAGTGGCAGGTGTTCCATGAAGCCCTAAAGGCATCACCATAAAATGGTATAAACTACTCAGTATTCTGTTGTCAAGGGACCTGGCAGTAGCCTTTGGATAAAACTCTAAGTCAAAAGCTGTGATAGAATTTAACTTTGAAAAGTCCGAACAAAATAGTAAACCCCGCCCTTTTTTGACTATAGGACTACTCTATTGAGTATGTGATGGATCTATCATTTCTATCTCTAAAATTGTCTCAGCCTTTTTCTCCAAGATAGAAATGCCTGTTTGGAATGCAGTAGCAGATCTGCTAGGGACCGATATAGAGAGTGGTGATGTCTGTTCTTCTAAGCTCCTTCTGGAACGATAGGACTAGCTCTGACTTCTGCGGCTACTCATGTAGGTTCTTTAGCAGCCTATTCAGGTCAGATACAGAGAATGTGCTACATAGATAGATAGATAGATAGATATAATCCCATTTAGTTGATCAGCAGTAGTCTCAGGATGTGAGCAAATGGACGTAAGCTTAAGATAGATTATTGCAGAATCAGAAAACTTTAAAATATCAGAGTTTCATCTCCTCCACTGAGCTCGCCTGACATGCTCCTCAGCCTGAGTATGTCAGAAAGAATGTTTTTACCTTTCCAAATATTTCCAAGACTTCTCATATCTTGAGTTGGCATTCAAGTGACTTGATGGAAAACAAAAAGCAGTCCCTAGGTGATATAGTATTGTAATAATGCCCCTGCTACTTCTTATAATGGAAAAACATTTAGTGAAGTGACATGTTAAATTAGTTACTTCATCCATCAAACATTCATGATCGATCCATATAGCCTTGAGAATAGTTGTAATAGTTGTACTAGGGCCAGTACAACTTAACATGCCTTTTTATAAAGGAATATTTATTAAGTTATTTGTTAGCACAAACACACACCAAAGGAGTCTAGCGGGTCTAATTTTTTCTTTCCCAGAAGACTGAAAACATCTATTCCTGCAATGTTTGTAATTTGAATCTCCTGCAGATTCAGAGTATGTTGTCAATGACTAACATGAACATTATGATTATTGGGGTTGTCAATTGATAAAAATCAACTAATTTATCATACATTTTGCAATGCATTAATCGTAATTAAAGTAATGCAAGTTTTACAAGAAACCGCTTAATATGGTGTGATAATGCTCACTATTAGTAGGCACTTCTTTCAGATGGCACGTCATCCATGGTACAGGCCAGGACCAGTAAGTTGTGCTTGCAGTTACTTTAGTCTTTTTTTATAATATCTCCTTCCAACGATTTAAGATGATGAAATTGTGCAGTGCAATAGGCACTCACGTTACGCACAAGATAACGAAAAATGTCAGGAATCGTGAGGGGAGGTAAGGCTTCAGAGTCATGAATCCATTCCTTTTTTGGGATTTCACAAGGATACATGCTTCTGATAACTTTGATTTTTTTCAATATAGTGTTTCTTTGCTTCTGGTAGGAGCTTGTCTCTGTACAGTCCTTTTTCTTTCTGACAAATTTTAAACATCTTTACAAACAGTGCGTAGCACAATGAATAGCAGCGAGATGAGTTTGTCAGTTTATTTTGGTTCGTGGCTACACAATATGGCAATGGCAGTGCACGATATTTTCGGTTGTCCCAAACTGCACTGCGTGATGATGTTGGAAACAAAATGTAGCTGTGTTTATTGCTTTAACGTGTTAAGTATTAAAAATAAATTGCAACAATTAACACATTAATACGTGCCAGCTCCTTGCAAATCTCATCATTTACATACCCATTGCTGGTCTGCACGTGCACCAAATTACGGACTGAACAAATCGGACCATTACTTCTGGGTGCTTAACTTTTATTGCCACTGAGTGTATATCTAACAAGTTCAGGTAATGTGAATTGCTCTGCACAAAACACCGTATTTCATCATAAGAGTTTATTTTGTCAAAGGATTGTTCATGAGAATGACCAAATATAAATGTAGTAGGCTACCGCCATGCTTTCATATTCAAAGTGAAAGGGTTTCTATAGATTTGAATTAGGTTCTTAATGTAAATGAAATAGTCCTTGTTTTGCATTTTGCTTGTTGCCAAAATCATCGAGGGCATTAACCCCTTTTCTTGCTCGATGAAATAATTATACTTCTAGCACAGCCATGCCTTCTTTTTACGCGTTTCTGCACTGATGAGGGTAGAACATGCTTAACTCAAATGCGTGTTACTTTTTTAGCACATATTTGACGTAAGTGCTTGAAGGGACAATTTATCCCTTGGATAAAACCTCTCAAACTTTCAGTAACCAAGAAGATCTCTCCTCTGAACAAAGTGCCTCAGGGACTAAAATAAAAGGTAATTAGTAATAGCCATGACCAATGGGGTGGGATGTGGCTGCAAATAGAAATCAGACGGTGATCCCAGGGCACAGGCTAAACTATGCTTCACTGAATGGGCAGGATCCAGCCGACGAAAGACAGTGTAGGCCTCTCCTCTATCAATCAGCTGGGGTGGATGAGGGGGCACCCTTTGACTAACACGGAAGGTGGGTGCCCTGATCCAGCGTCTGTTGGAGTACCTCCCCATCTGTTGTATAGCAGCGAATTCTGGGCCAGCCTCCAATTCTGTTGACAGCGACATAAAAACCATTAGCTCCTCCTCCAAAACTGAGAGCATGAGGAGCTGGTAACCCAGGCAGTACTAAAATGGGGACAATCCTGAAGCAGAGAACATAAGTGAGTTACCGGCATACTCTACCCATGGCAGTTAGAAACTCCAGGTACTAGGATTGTATTCACCTAATATAGGTGAAATTGCCCCTTGGGGACAAATAAAGTTTTTTTATTTGATTTGATAGTGCGAGGCTAGGCAGCACAGCATCATTTCCAGATCCTGGGTAGCCCGATCTGCTTGCCCATTAGTCGGTGAGTGAGACCCCAACGAGATGCTTGTGTTGGCGTGCATCAATCCGCCTGCAATACTCCTTCTACAACTGGAACACAAACTGTGGAACTCTATCAGAAACAATGTCAACCGACAGGCTATGAAGCCAGTAAATATGTAGTTGAGCCGTCTCCTTGATAGAGGGCAACTTAGCTATTGGTACAAAGCAAACGGCCTTCGAAAAACTAATGTGGGAACCACTGTAATACCCCTGGATGGAGGTAACTCCAAAACAAAATCCAGGACAACATGGGACCAGGGTCAGTGGGGCATAGGAAAGAGTTGAAGCAACCCAACAGAAGCTTATTTGGAGCACAGATGGAATAAGCAGCAACAGAAGTGCAGATATTCTGGAGCATGGAAGGCCACCAAAACTGCTGTTTGAGCAGGGCCCAGCTACACTGGATGCCTGCATGACACGCCAAAGATCTGTACATGTAAGGGTTTAGCCAATCAGTGATACCATGGAGCTTCTTCGGATCCATCTGGATCAACCCCCCCAAAAAGACTGTATGCATATTAAATTCACAAATTTCCAGCCTTAACAAGCAGACTATTCTGAAGAAGCTGTTGCAGAACCTTCCAGAAGTGATTGTGCTCATTGTGAGAAAAGACTAAGATTCCACACATCCCAAGACTTGATTGCCAAAGCAACCTGTTCAAATGCAGTGAAGTAAGCAATGACCTCCATCTCCCTGAAAGGAGGTACTATGGCTGTCTCTTTGCTTGCTGTATATAAAACCCAACTGGGCAAACAGCAGACAGGCTAGAAACGGGGTGTACTGGGGATGGAGTCAAAGATGCAGAAGAAGGATGGTCAGATGGAGGTTTCAAGGACTGCTTTTGGGTGGTGGGCCAAGATGCAATCTTCATTGCCTGTATATTCAGCTCCTGTGGACAGATTTCCTTTCCAGCCTCACACTCCATCTTACACTGAGGGAAATAATCATTTGACCCCAGGCTGAATTCTTAAGTTGACCCATTAATAAAGAAACAAAAAGTCTATAATTTCACTGGTAGGTTTATTTTAACAGCAAAGATTATCAACAAAACAAGCAAGAAAAAGCATCATGTAAGATTTACAAACCAATTTGTCATTTATCTAGGCAAATCAGTATTTTATCTCTTGGAACACATGCTTTGCTACTTCATGGAATAACCATAGTTTTCAACCACAGCTGTCAGACGTTTCTTGTAGTTGGTCAGCAGGTTTTCATGCAAGTCAGCAGGAATTTTCAGCCGCTCCTCTTTGCAGATCCCCTCCTAATCTTTAAGGTTTTTAGGCTATTACTTGGATACACGAAGCCTATGGTGTTCCCTCCATAGGTTTTCTATGGGATTAGGGCACTCCATGACCTTAATGTGCTTCTTCTTGAACCACTCCTTTATTGTCTTTGCCGTATGCTTAGGGGCGTTGACTTGTAGAAATCCGCAATGCATTTTCAGTACCCTGGCTGATGGAAGAAGGTTCTCATCCAAGATTTTACAATACATAGCCCTGTCCATATTTCCTTTGATGCGATGCAGCCATCCCGTACCCTTAGCAGAAAAACACTCGACCTCCAATGAGTTGTTCGTCCATCCATCCATCCATCCATTTCCTGAAACCACTGAATCCAAACTGGGGTCACGGGGGGGACCGGAGCCTATCCCGGGAACAATGGGCGCAGGTGGAAACCAACCCTGAGCGGTCGCCAACACAGTGTAGGATGCACACGCTCACACTCACACAACTACAGGACCAATTTAGACTCGCCAATCAACCTACCCTCCATGCTTTTGGACAATGGGAGGAAACAGGGAGGACGATGTACTCGACCCCAGTGAGTTAAAAACATTGCTGCCTTGGAAAAAGGGCACAACATGGGCTACAAGAATGATTCCTGGTCTTAGAGGAATGTCTTATGAGAAGAGGTTAGCTGAGCTGAATCTGTTCAGCCTCACGCAAAGGAGACTAAGGGGGGACATGAGCCAGGTATATAAGATTCTAACAGGTCTGGATGCTGTTCAGCCAAATGGCTATTTCAATATTAGTTTAAATACTAAAACTCGTGGCCATGGGTGGAAATTAGTGGGAGAACATTTTAAACTCAATTTGAGAAAACACTTCTTTACACAGTGTGTAGTTAGAGTATGGAATAGTCTTCCTGCCCAAGTAGTGCAGGTTAAAACCCTGGGTTCCTTTAAATCAGAGCTAGATAAGATTTTATCAGCTCTGAGCTATTAGTTAAGTTCTTCCCAAACGAGCTTGATGGGCCGAATGGCCTCCTCTCGGTTGGTAAATTTCTTATGTTCTTACTTAGCTAAAACATACACAAGGATTCTGTTTGTGGATTTCAGCTCGGCCTTATCAACTTCCTGACAGGAAGGAAGCAGAATGTGTGGCGGGGCCCCCACCTCTCTGGTCTGATGTTCATCAGCACAGGTTCCCCTCAGGACTGTGTCCTCTCAGGCCTCCTGTTTTCACTATCAATGAATGATTGCACATCCAAGGACAGCTCCAACAAAATCCAGAAGTTTGCCAATGATTCAACTGCTGTGGATCTCAACTCTAACAATGACGAGACCAGCTATCGTTAATAAGTCGAATGTCTTCTGGCTTGGTGTGCTCAGAAGAACCTGGGACCTCAATGCTGCCAAGAATCTAGAGATGAGGATCAACTTCTGCCGTCAGCCCCATACACTCACCCCCCGGAGATTAAGGGCCAGCCGTGTAGGTGGATGAGTCATTTAAATTTCTAGGGACCACCATCTCCAACACACTTAAGTGGGACAAGCACATGACATGCATCACAAAAAAAACTCAGCAGAGACTGTTCTTCCTGCACCAGCTCAGGAAACTCAACATGTCACAATGCATTATGGTGAACTTTTATCCAGCCATCATAGAGAGAGTTGTGACAAACTCCATCGCTGTCTGGTTTCCTGCCACCACCAGCCTCTCCAAGTCCAGGCTGCAGCAGGTCATCTGCTCAGCTGAGAAAATCATTGGCTGCCGACTTCCAACCTTAAAAGAAGCTGTGACAAACAAACAAATAAATGAATTAATAAATAAATAAGAACACCAAGCTAAAATCGCCAGATAGATAGCAAGGTCACTTCCATCTATTGCACTTCTTCTCAACTGTTTATTATGCTGCACACTTGCCATCTTTGCACATTACACACATATGCCCAGTATGAAGTGCAATCTGCAGTTGTTGCACCATTAGGACTGTTGTATGTACCATATTGCACTGCATGTTTCTCTGTATTAATCGTATTACTTTGTTTGTTTGTTTGTTTGTTTATTTAAAACCCTGTTGTACTGTTATGTTTGCTCTGGACAGTTGTCCTTCATTCCTGTTTGCATGGTGACCTGTTAACTGTAGCTGTCTCTGTGTTAACTGTTTGCACCAAACCACAACTACTTCCAGTATATTCACATACTCACAGTAAAGTGTTCTGAGTTATTATTGGTTAGTGATGGCACAATCCCTCTCTCTGTGGAGGTAAAGGAACACTTAATAATTATATGAATTAATATAGGCCGTTATTTTTCAGATGGTTAGAACTATGTTTTTTTTTATGGTTGCCAATTAAGTCTACAACAGTTTGCCTATCTCCAGTGCTTCAAACAACAACATAACAACAGCCTAACTGCACTAGACACAGCCTAACTGTGTATGTGACTCAAACTTAGTGGGTTTGTTGTGCCAAGTGAGTCTGGTGTGTGACCCCCATTTCACATATGAAACCTGTTAATCTGTCAGGTAAAAACAACATGAATAGATGACAAATTTTCATTTGTGGTTAGTGTTGTGCATTGCAAACTGATTTCAGTGTAGTGAGAAAAGGAGAAGTCCCTAGTCCTTCTTGAACATCGTAATCTGTTACGGTTTCACATTCACACTGGAGCTGTGTCAGATGGTTACTGCAGATTTTACTAGGTCACATTCCCACATGACACCATAATGGTAAAATAGCAATATAGCAGTGTGTGTATGAATGTGGTGTAAGACAGTGACGAGAGATGCATAATTGCCCCCACCGAACTAAATGCCTGCTCTGTTTAGCTACCTTGTTTATTTTTCTGTACCTCTGAAAACACCTAACTCACTTTACTAGAGCTTTATAAAATAATCTGCTAAATGGCAAGGCCTATCAGTGCCTTTAACCAACTGAATTCCTTAACATGAGCGCAGGGGGTGAGGGTGGGAATCGGGCTTCCCAAGTGAGTCACCAAGGCTTTGAATTAGATGATTGATGGGTTGGATAGATGTTTTTTTTTTTTGGCGAAGATTTTGGCATGGCAGACTGCCACAGAGGAATGTTACCATAGATGACTCGGGACTGAGCAATGGAGGTGGTGTTACTTGGTGAAGGTGTGTCACACTTTAGAGGACTAGCTGACCTAGGAGCACTGCAAGCTGGACCAACGCCATGAGCTGAGTGAGCAAGGTGAGGATCGGCTATGTGGGTCCATGGAGCAGGAGCGGCATTGTCTGGAGATGGAACAGGAGCATGACTGCCAGAAGCAGGAGGCTGAGGCCACAGGGCAGGCGCTTCTCAGCCACAAGGAAACTAATCCTGGGTGTTCTGGAGGACGAGCTGGCTAGGGAGCACCGCGAGCTGAAGGAGCAGTGTCAGGCAGTACCAGTGGGACCTGGAGAGGCTGTGCAAGGCCACCCAATCCGGGAAGCAGGAGGACCAACAGCGGAAACAGCCCAGCAGTCAGCAGCAGGTTCCCACCAAGCTGCATAAGTCGAAGAGCTAACAATAAAAGTGTGTTCCCACTTTAAATTAACTGCCTTGTCTCATGCCTGTTGCCGTGATATATAGTAATTATTTGGCCCAGTAATGTAGCGAAGTGAAAGTAAAAGTTGCAGCAACTTAAAATAGTGAAATATGAAAGTATGAATCCGGGAAAAAATACTTCAGTACTGTAATGAAGTATTAGTACTTCTTTACTTTACACCTCTGGTGGCAGCAATATCACTTCATGATTAAATTCTACGTGGAAAAAGTTAGAAAGTAAAATAATTCATTCTGTCACTTTAAAAGGCAAATTGTTCAATCAGAGGAAGCTTACTTCTGCATTAAATCTGTCACCAGCAGGGCATCTTTGCTTAAAGCTGCAAAACAGGTGTTTCTTGATTTCTGGGAGTATTTTCTGTGGTGTGACCCTTGCCAGCGGTTCTCCATTTATGTTACATTATGCTACTGACAGTTCTCAAGAAGGATGAAAAATGGACTCTAATGTGAGCTCTCATGTCTTGCAAAGTCATGATCACACATTGCTTTACGTGGATTCCAACTGACAGGTTCCTTAAGAACATAAGAACATAAGAAATTTACAAACGAGAGGAGGCCATTCGGCCCATCAAGCTCATTTGGGGAGAACCTA
>JAODLD010000002.1:7658191-7669037 GCA_026781065.1 Mormyrops boulengeri
TGTCTTCAGTCACAGTGTCGAGAAAGAGATTATTTTGTAGGACTGGAGAAAATGGCTCCCCCTCCAAGTGGACACATGTGCAACCCTGGGATAGAAAGCAATGCTGGCAGCACTAAGTTATAAATATTTTAGATGTGTTTAAAAAAAGGTACCGGGAATCTCTCTTCGTGTACGAGGGATTTTGTCGTACTGTAAAGTGAATTGTCAAGCGGCACATTTTTGGCCGAAAAGAACAGAAACATTTTTCAATATGACTAAATAATACATTCAGTAAAGAAACAAAAGAGAATAATAATAATTATAACTTGATTTTGAATTATCTAAGTGAAAACTAATGGACCACGTGCAAAGCCTAGCTCACTAAAAAAGAACAAACTGGAACAGTGACAATAAACAATACGCTTTTCCGTGAAATATAATCCATACTAAATTTACCACATGTTCAGCAGGAAAACACTAACCAAGAATTTCCAGGGCTTGAGCTCATCCTGACATCTGTCTGCTCGTGAAACACCTTCCCTTTTATGATTTGGACAAGATACCCTGAATGGTCTGTGGTGGACAGCTTCAGAGGAGAGCGATCTCCCAAGGGCTAGAGGAACACGCAACCACCTGTACATGGTACGCAAGGCGTCTTTGCGGGCTATACATCAAAGTCAAAAAGGGTCATCCCAGGTTTTCCACATATCAACTTTGTGTGTATTCCTTTTACTTAAAATTTCTTAAAATATATATTACTATATCATTCTAATTATATTATTGTAAATATATAAAATATATATTATGTATTCTTCTTCATCTTATTATTATTACATGTCTAATTTATTAATATTATATATTATTATTAGCCTAAAAGTTAAGGAAGCATACTTGTGATTGAAAGATTGCTGGTTCTAATCCCCAACTAGCAAGGCACCACTGAGGAACTCTGGGCAAGGTACCGCCCCCAAGCACTGCTCCCCGGGCACTGAATTAGCTGCCCCCTGCTATGTCATGATGTCACATCCGGGTTAAATGCAGAGAACACATTTTGTTGTTGTGCACTGTGTGCTGTGGTGTGTCAACAATGACAACTAATGACTTTTACTTCACTAACCACTGTCTAAAAATTATTTATTTTTAACACAATTTATTCTTCTAAAAGTGCATTTCATTAATAGCACAGTGCAAAATTATGTGGCCCTCCAATTGATAAACAAATGAAAAACCCATTTTAAATGCCTGCAATTATTAACTAATTGCAATATCAAAGTGACTGACAAATGTCTAATTATCTTGTACACCTTAAAGATTATTTTCATTTTAACAAAAATTTTTTATCCAAACAACATTCTCCCCTGGAGATGAAAACAAACTTCAGCTGTTTATCTGTTTTAACAGAGCAGAAAGCACATATGGTTGAGATATTGTTGAAATAAATCCACTTCAAAGGCTTAGAAGAAGGAATGTGCATAATTCAGTAATTACTATTATAGCCCAAAAGAAGGAATCATATACACATTTCTGAATTATGATTTATCACACAAAATATTTAGGGCTACAACTTTTATGAAAAGACCGGCTTTGCAAAAAGACAACCTTTGAATCGCTGCTTTATAGCAGAGTCTTTGGTTCTGTTGGTCCGAATCAGTTGATGAGTTTGTAAACTTGTAGCATTTTCCCCTTGGTGCGGTTTGCTTTCACACAGAGAAAAATCCAAGTGAAGCAATGATGCGCCACTACACACCGTGTGAGAACGTTCATTCTGATTACTGGGGAGACGTGTCTGTGGCGGGAGCAAGAAAGAAAACACAGGAAGTAGCATGGCCCCCTTATGGCTGGACTTTCACTGAAGGCAACAAGGTGATTCAGAATGCAGCTGCAAGACTCATCTTTAATATGCCTAGATTCTCGCTCACCACACCTCTTATACCGAACCTGGACTGGCTCCCTGTGGCTGCTCGCATTAGGTTCAAATCCCTAACACTTGCCTTTAAGGCCAAGACTGGAACAGCTCCTCCTTACTTGGCAACACTGATCAAGAATCGCGTCACTCCTCGTCCTCTCAGAGCTTCAAGCACTGCTCGTCTGGAACCACCAACACTTAAGAGGACGACATGCATCAAGATTTTTTGCAATGTTGGTTCCTCAGTGGTGGAACGAACTTCCCCTTGCCATAAGAACGGTCGAGTCCCTTCCTGTCTTCAAACGTCGTCTGAAGACACACCTCTTCAAGGAGTACCTTGGAGACTAATACCCCTCTTACTCTCCACTCTCTCTCCATTAAAAAAAATAACCCCACAAACAATGTTTGTCAGTTTTTCCCTAACAAGTTTTTCATACAATGTACGTAGCGGTTACTTTAGTTTCAGTGACAGTTGTTGAATTTAGGTCTAGCTTATAGATCAAAGAACAGTCATGGACTACTGTACAAAGCACTGGTGTAAGTCACTCTGGAAAAGAGCGTCTGCTAAATGCTGTAAATGTAAATATAAGTAGGCCCTGTGTTCTGGGCTGTGCGTTTGAACATCTCTCACTTTTATATACTGTTGCCTTGTTTTTGTTTTTTTTTTTTTTTTTTTAAAAACTTTCACATAGCACTGTTCAGTCAGCCGGTCAAATCCTCTCTCCTTCAGCTATTGACTGAGTATTTTGAAAACTTCAGAGTTTTTATGAATTGTTTTTAGGAGCTGAAAGATGTAGTCATTCAAGAAGGCAATGTATCTTGCTGATAGGCCAAAGGTGAATCTCAATACCAAGAACACCAAAACCAAACTTGTGGTCTTGAAAAGACTGGTCTTGCTAACTTGCCTTCCAAATACAAACTTTAATCATGAGATTGGTCTTGTTCGGCAAGGATGCAACCAATGTATCCTTGATGTCTGGGGCGAAGCAAGACCAAAATTCTGGATTTTTACCATCATCTGTACTGCTGTTCTTCATATTGGAACTGGTTTTCAGCAATGGAAGATGACATAAGACAAGTACACGAGAACACAAGTACGGTCAAGTACGCATATTGAGATTCACCACAAGTATGACTTTGTTTCATTTCTCCTTTTCCTCCTAACTGCTGTTACTAGTTTGCGTCCTGTGCCGCATCCCAGAATGCAAAGCACATCTCGCTGCAGGAGCCGTTTAGCTCAAACTCATGGAGTGCACATGGAAGTTGGGTTGGATTGAGGTCGGATCACGTTCACAGCACAAACGAACAGCTCCAGAGTTTGCTTGGGACTAGACCAAAACCACTTGCTCTCAAGGGTCTCGGTTCAGTTCTTTTGTCTGCATCCAAATGCGATTACTTTGTTCACACCTCCCCAATAAGAATCAGGAAATCGAAGGGGGAAATCGAACTGGAGTCTGTTTTAACCAGATTAAAAAGTGCTGGTGTGAAGACACGCTAAAGCATAATCATTTTAGTTACTTTTTAACTTGCGGTTTAAATGGTTTTGTATTCCTATCACAATCAGTGGCATGAAAAATCTAATCATTGTTAATTTAAATGAATTAATGCATTTAGAAAAACATATTTAGAAACATATTTATTGTAATCTGACAATCATGGAACAGGATGGAATAGAATAGAATATTTTCATGCAAAGAAGGCTGCTGAAGTTTCTTTTCATTAAAAGAATAATACAACAGGATATAAATAGTACCATATTCAGAATAAATGCACATGAACTACAAAATATGGCACATGACACGTGTAATACTGCCACGTTCTAAATGTAATACTAAACTTGATTACAGGACATGCCATACAAAAGGGAAAAAAAATCACAGAAAACACATTTAACAATTGTGCAATGATAAAAGATCAACCAAACACTAAATATGGGATAAAATACAGAGTAGTTGCTTTGTGAAGGTAAACATTAAACAAGACATTACTAGCATATTACTAATCACAGAAGGAATGGTTCTATATCAATTATTCAGTAATCTCACAGCACTGGGAAAGATGCTGTTCTTAAATGAGAGTTATGTAAATCACCTTCCAGAGGGGAATAGCTGAAAGTCTTGTGCAGGGTGTGATGGATCCACTGTCATCCTACTGGCACATTTGGAGGTATCTCGGAGGCCTTTCTTACATTATGTGGTAGGCTAGTCTTTTTCTTTTTAGAGTGCCTGTGCTACCATACCCTTACAGAACATGTCAAGATGTTCTCCATGATGGTCGTGTCGAATCAAACAAGGCGTTGCTGACTGACTCCAGACTTCATCAATTGTCTCTATTGTTAATTGTCTCATTGTTATGCTATGAAGCCTTCACAATGAGGTAATCTGAGTCTGTATGCCATTTAAGGGAGCAGCAGGAATACCTTTGCAGGAAATTTAAGTGGGGCAGATACTGTATGGCTAATTTGTATGTTATAGGTATTATACAACATCTGTCTATCTGTCGGTCTGTCTATCAGTCTGCCTTACTGTCTCTCTGTCGGTCTGTCTGTCTGTCAGTCTACCTGCCTGCCTGTAAAGTGGGATAAACTCATGTTGAAAACTCACTGATACCGTTTCTATTTTTCTTTTGCTGACTGTTAGAAGGGATTCGGTTTTCTCGGTTTTCTTTAATATCTCCCTCAGTATATTGACATACCCTGTTTATTTGACTTTAAGGTTATATCAGTTTCTCACCAGGGATTAAAACCTGATGTTCCATGACCTATGCAAGTTCAAGTTCAGAGTTTAGTACCTTTCATAGTTTTCATGAAAAGCCTGAATTTACGTTAAAATGATGGAACAGGCTAACTTTTATAAAACAGCAAATTAGGGTACTCAATCAGTAGATACAGGTGCAGTGATCGAAGTCTATTTGGAAACGTAGGGCTAGATTGAGTCTAGTTAAATGCAGATATATTGGTTCAGGAATCCTGAATGGTTAGTGAAGTATTCATGAAACGTAAAGTTTAGCTGGTTACTTTTTCACTTAATAATGATTATCAATGACGTGGTGTGAGAAGAAAATTAAATAAAAAAGAGAAACAAAGTGCCAAAGGCAGAAATATTAAATGAATCACACTAGAAATTAGTGCTAAAGAAATTCCTTTCCTCTTTTATTCTTTTGAAGGATATTTTTTGCTAAATTGTCATTCATGCATTTTGAGGCACCCGCTTTTCCCTTTCATTAATATCACCTTGTGCTATTTAACATGGTACAGTGAATAATCCGCTGATTTTCATGGACTGAAATTTTCCATAATTTTGCCAGTAAACAGATCTTTTATAAAGCATCATAATCAGACATTTTAAAATGGACTTCATTACACTGCACTACACTGCACTACACTGACTGAACAAATGCAGTCACGTTATTAAGCAAATCAAACATTAGTAGTTACATATTCAAAGCCATCAGAGGATTCAAATTCATTTCTGGATAATTATAATATTATGAGATTAGACTTGACAATGACAATACGGGCCACAATTCATCTGCATTATTAAGTAAGTGAATATATATATATATATATATATAGAGAGAGAGAGAGAGAGAAAGAGAGAGAGAGATGTGGCTTATACAGGTAGAAAGCCAGTTGAAGATAGCCATATTAATTCTACCAGAAAATTATTAAGATCCTAAGTAAGAATCTAGGAAGATTGTGATGGATCTACAGATATTAAGCAAAGCTTTGGTCAATATATCTGTATGATTATCGAAGGTTAGTCGTTTTTTTTTTAGGATGAATAATACAATTCCTCACAGTATAAAAGTGGGTGTTTTGTAGAGAAGCAACTGTGGGTGCAGAAAATAGCAGCAGAGCTGTAAAGGGCATCAATCTTGGAAACACTGCAACAAAGGCTATGTCACAAAATAATCTGAGAGTCTTCGTTTCAGTCACATTTATGGTAATGCAGTTCTGACCATAAGGAATCACACACTGGCCCAGTAATGGAATACAGTTCAGGAACCAAAGGGAAAGTTGTTGTGTTTTTTGTGTATTTGTGTAACTCAAAAGGAAGTAAATGTGTAAGAGCTTTTTTGACTGAAGTGCTTGATGGGAGGATAGATAGAGAGATAAATGGATAGATAGATCTCTCTGTCTATCTATAGTACATTTTAAAATCCACAAATTCATAATTATACTAATAATACATGAGAATGACAACAGAAGATAAAAAATCAGTATTACTGTAACATTTAGAATTAATAATGAATAAACAAATAATGCAGACGATGTGGTCCTGTTGACTTCCATGGGCAGTGACCTGCAGGTGTTTTGCTGGGTCAACACCTCCAAGTGTGAGGTCATGGTTCTCAACTGGAAAAGGGTGGATTGATGCCTCAGTTGTTGCCTCAAGCAGAGCAGTCTATGTACCTGAGGGTCTTGTTCACTTGAGGGACAATTGAGGGAAGAAGGGAGATCAACAGGCAGATCTGTGCGGCGTCAGCAGTTATACGGACGCTGTACCATTCTGCCGTGGCAAAGAGAGAGAGCTGAGCTGGAAGGCAAAGCTGTCAGCTTACCAGCCGATGTTACGTTCCTACCCTCACCTGTGCTAATGAGCTTTGGGTAGCGACCTAAAGAATGAGATCGCAGATATAAGCGACAGAAATTCGTTTCCATCACATGGTGTCTGGGTTCAGCTATAGATATAGGGTGAGGAACACAGACATTTGGGAGGAACTCAAACGAGAGCTGTTGTCTTCCACATGGAAAGGAGCCAGTTGAGGTGGTTCGGACATCTATCTAGGACACCTCCTGGATGGCCTCCCCGGGAAAGTGTTTCAGACATGTCCAACCAGAAGACGACGCTGGGGTAGACTAGGACATGGAGAGATTAGATCTCTCAGCTGGCTTAGCAACACGTAAGTATTTCCTTGGAAGAGCTAGAGGAGGTGACTGGGGAGAGGAAGGTTGGGCCAGCACTGCTGAGACTGCCACCCCCATGATCTGGCCCTGGATAAGCAGCAGAGAATGAATGAATAGATGGAAATCAATAAAAATTCAACAGGTCATAATCATAAAGGACTAAATCCTTTGTTCTCCACTACCTAGTATGGTCGCATATCTGTAACTATAAACATCCCTATTGCCTTAGTTATTTTTGTTTTTTGGATATTTTTGAATTTACTGGCAATACTTGGATCCACCACTTGCACCACAACCACACCCCCTTTGCTCCTCATGTTCTGCACAACACTGACAGCTGCACTTCATTCCTGTGATTATGTAGTGCTATATAAGCAGTCTAACCATTGTGATGACTGAGTGGTCTACCGTCTTCCTGTTTTCTTCTGAGTCCAAGTTTCCTACCATGCATCTCCATGTGCTTACGATCCCTCGTTCCATGCCCAGTGACTGTTTCCCGACAACTCTCTCAGTACAAGTGTATCTCTGCTTTCCCATGTCTGCACATCTGCCTGCCTTTCCCTGCACCCCCAGGACAGACGTTCTTACTTACTGACCCCGGCTCATACCTCCGACCTCGTTTCCTGTTATGGATTCGGGGCATGGTGCAGGCGGGAAAAGAAGGTGAAGATCCACTTACAGCTCCGAGAGACAACAGGGCTTTATTGGGGGAACCAAAACAAACACTGGGAACAAATCACAAAAATAAAAGGACCACGAGGAGTCAGAAAACCAACAGAAAAAAAGATAATGAATTAACGAAAAAAACATAGAATAAACACAACTAGGGAACTGAGCAGAACACAGGGAAGAGGACTGGGCGATAGAGCATGATAACAAACACACAGTAACATTCTCACACACATACACACACACACAGTAACATGTCACAATGTCTGACTGGGGAAATGAACAAAGGCAGGCACTTAAATACATGGGACTAACAGGCCATGACTCAGGACAGGTGAAAACCAACTCAATGAACCAAACAGTACGGGTAGAGGACCACAAGAAACAAGCGGAATACGAGTACATTACAATTAACAAACACAGGAAACTAGTGAAATTTTACCAACACAGAGGCTAACACTAGGGAAACACTAGGAACAGAAGTACAAGCAGAGCAAAATAAAACAGGGTACAAGTAGAGTAAAGCATAACAGGGACACATAAACCATAACAGATTCAAGGATACAGTAAAAGCTAAAGGATAAAAAAAACTGAAAAAATAAAGAAAGGTGAGCAGACCTCAGGCCCGCCTTGAACTCACAACTGGAGGGGCGTCAACTTCTGAGAACCCATGGAGCTACGACGGCTCAGGGCATAAAAAAACACATTAGCGACTAGGGTTACATGACAGAGGGAACAGGATGACCAGCAGCACCTGCTGGCCAAATGGAGACACACATAGGACAGGGATACACCGACCCCAACACTTTCCCTGCCCTTGTATCTGATTTTTGTTTGCTCTGTGCCTGGGTCCCTGATGCCTAAAATTTCTGCATTACAGAGACTAACTTGCACAGTTGTACACAGACTCGGATGATGTTATCCCAAATGAATTAGCATAGTGGATGTGTCTTCAGCAACATAGGCTAAATCAGTATAGCAGAGCCTACACAAAGTCTTAGTCATACCAACTGCTTTCTCTGTGGTGTTGATGTAATCTATTGGGAAACCAAAATGTTCCTACACCACTGATTTAAGTCTTGCAGGAGAGTCTTTGAGCTTTCCAGCACTAGTTATAAACAACTCACAACCAGAATGAGTGTAATGTTTTCCGCATCAATAAATGCCCGTGTCAAGAAATGTATTCGTCTGTTTTGCGTTCCAGACCAAAAATTCTGTAAACTGTTACAGCCTTTGCTTTAACTTTAAATGATGACCCGAAATTCTCTTCAGCAAAAGGTATTAAAAATACACATCAAATCGGCAAAACAAATTGGGGCGTCTCTGTCAATTCACACCACCACTAAAAAACCAGTCAGCACATGCAAGTGATCCTGTGATCCCCAAGTCTTGATTTTATTTTTCCTTGTTTTCCATGTGGATATTTTTGCAATGCCGAACAAAAAAATGAAAGGCCAGTGCAGAACTATGTGCAGAACAGTCTGACTCTCCTGACAGACTGGGTCCACACTTCATCATTTTCGTGAGGCAGGTGGGTCACGTTTCTCTTCGTAGCTATTATCCCATATAGTATCCTCTATTAGAGGGCCCCATCCTCTTTTTGATGGGGGGTTTGTACAATCAACACCAGCTGCCACTTGGGGAAGGGTCTGGCCCAGTGCTTAACTTGGTGCCAGAGCTCATAAAGACCACAATGATGTCATACACACAAATTGGTTATTGACAATGACAATGCGCTGTTATTAACGTAACACGTAACAATGTAATATCTTCTATCGACACCTGTTACATCCTTCTTTCCGTCTACAGTGCACTTTCCTTGCTCCTTTTTATTCTCATTAGCATTAGCATCCACAAACGCGGCTCTCCTCGCCGTCTCTGCTTGTTCTTCCGTCAGGATTTCCGGTTCATTTCTGTTCTGCTTGGCCTTTGATGGCTTTGTTGCTTTGGAAAAAAACTCAAAATATTACTCTGTCTTTTCAACATTTTCTTTTAATTATTTTGCTGTGACAATCTGGCATGTAACCTCATCTATTTTAGTGCCAAAGTGGGTTTTTCTGTCTGCACGTGGTTCATTTTTTCCCTTTTTCAAACAAAACTCAGATAAGTTAAACATACTAATTTAGGCAGATGTGTGTCAAAAAATCATAATACAATACATATGACAGAAGTGATTTTATAAATAAATAGTACTATGCAAAAGTCCTAGATAGTCTAGCATTTGGATAGCATTTGTAACAACCATCCAATACAGTCATGTATTTTTGACTCCACCCATACACTCCCTTTTATAGCTAATGAATAACTCACTGACTTTCCTGGACTAATTAAATTGCTTAATTGAGGTGGATGTGAAATGTAAGAAATACATAGGGGCACCTCAGCCATTCTAAGGAGACGTGCTCCTATAACCATCCAACAAGTTATCAGTACATTTTTGGAGAACGGAGGGAATTCTTGTTCGGTTTTGTTGTGTTACACTTAATTTTCACATGTTCTAATGCTAAATTGTTTTTTGTTCTGAGCACATATACTCTTACTACTAAGATAAATACCTTTAAACATTTCCTTTGACTGGCTAAGACTTTTGCAAAGTACTGTACATTTCTGTAGTTCATATACACAATTTGCATGTATTCCAAGGTTTAACTATATTGGGTGTACCGTTTGAGGTGGTGGAGAGCACCTGAGAGCTGCTAGGGCGCAAACTGCCTTGATCCAGAGGTCCTAGTGCTGAACTTTGGCACAAATTAAGCACTGGTCTGGGCCAAAGGCAGCAATCCATTTGGAGGCCTCACCCCCACCAGGTAGTGGAGATACAAGATTTTAACACAAATTTGGCAGAGTGCTGTTCTTCCCACTGTTTCAAACTGCCCCAGGCGAGGTCTGGAGAATGAAAGAAAACCATCTTTCTCTTCGTGCCACTCTTCCAGAGCAGGAGAAACTGTGAGAGAAGGGAAGCTGTATTTGCCTCAGTGTCTCCATCATTCTAATTGCTTATTAGCTCCACCAGTCTTGGTGCTCCTGTCCTGAGCAGATGACTAAGCTTGATTATCCTCGCCTTGCAGAGTGGTCCTCAAGCTAGGAGATAAAAGACTGGGGAGCTGCAGGGCACTGTTGAATAAAATGAGCTCCTCAAAGAGCCAAATCCCTAGGATGGGAATGGCTTCTCTTCAAGCTGTGAATATTTCCAGTTCTGTAAGACTGTTCTGTAGAAAGGTATTAGTTTATCCATGTCTATATCATGCTTATTCTCAGTGGTCTGGCAGTATCTATGCAACTTAGCCTCATGGTGTAAAGGAGTCTTTTAACATAGATAAATGTAAGGTAATCCACGCAGGGAGTAGAAATATAAAGTACAGATATTTTATGGGTTCCACGGA
>JAODLD010000002.1:7673195-7695005 GCA_026781065.1 Mormyrops boulengeri
CTAATGTTTATCAGTACATTACAGGAAATAATGAACTTTATCACAATATGCTAATTTTTTGAGAAGGACCTGTATTACTTCTATTCACATCCATGTAATCATATAAACAATAACATATAATAATAGAACTTAAAGTTACTTAAAGACACTGACAGTGTGTGATACAGAAGGGAGGGAGGTGTCAGGGCAAAGCAAAAGTTATCATTTATTTAATAAGATTTCCTTATTTAATACGCTTTTTATTATTTTGAATTATGCCATGACTTCTATAACAATTTAACAATATAACAAATTTTCAAAAGGCACTGAAAATCTTTCCAAATCACCTGGGCTGTTGATCACCAAGGGGAGACATTTGGACAATAGTCTCATTAAGAATAAAGCCACTTTCCACCGACTGAGCCACCAGTGCTCCCAGTGCAGCCAGTAAATCAGAGCATAAAGAAGTATGTTAGCCAATAAAACATACTGAGCAAAATACCTAAGTAAAGAACTTTGGCCTTTTTAGTATAGTGTGGCTGTGTAGTCCTCTATACTCTGACTGTTGGACTTGTCCTGCTGAAGCTTATAGCTGCAAGTTGTTCTCCCAACAACGCAAGACAAATTCCTCCACTAATCTCCTGCACTCTGACTCATTTCCATCGCTGGTGTGTCCTACAACGGATGAGTCATGGGGGAACTTCCGCAAATGACAAGATCTGGCGTTATACTGGAAGTTCAACTTGTAGAGGGTAAACAATAAGAGAGACGGGATGGCTCTCTCAGGTGCCCCAGTGCTGATCACCACCATGTCTGACAAAAAATCCTGAAGCTTCACTAACTTTCATCTGTTGGTCAGGTAGTCCCTGGTCCAGGAGACTGCGGTAGCTCCAAGTCGCACTGTCCTAAGCTTATGCCCCGTTCACAGAGGCTGGAGAAGTCAAAGAACATGATCTTTACTTTTGTGCGAATTTTGTTCAGGTGGGAGTAGGCGCTGTGAAGCATATCAATCAGGGTATTATCGACATGTGTGGCTGGTAGGCAAACTGCAGAGGATCCAAGTGGGCTGTGACCGGGGCTCAAAGCACAAGCATCCCAAAGGTCTTTATAATGTGCAGAGTGAGAGAAAATGGTCTGAGGTCCTTAAAGGAGTTGACTGGCATTCCAATTGAATAGGGTTATTAACCAAACATTGACCCAATAATCAGCTGGAAGTTTACCAATGGGGTAAAACGTCTTTGTACACCCAGGGAGCTGAGCCTGCCAACATGGTACACTCGCCTAAATTTGCAAATTTTTTAAATGATATAGTATTTTAGGATAGAGACATTTGTACCAGTCTTACTGTTAGACATTCTGAGACATTCAAATAAGGCCAAGCATGCTTATATATACCACGTACATTTACATGACACAATTGTCATATGCTCATTTGTGCAAACTTTTGTAATGTGGGTCAAGGGATCAAGAGGAAAAAATGAGAGGCAAAAGGGTTAGGCGAAGGGTTATGCAAAGGGTTAGGCAAAGGGTTAGGCGAAGGATTAGGCAAAGGGTTAGGCAGGTTTACGAGTAGAATCTATGCAAACCATGCTTATGGGCCACTTTTCACTCAGTGGGGGTTGAGATGACCCCAAACAATGTGCTAAAGTGAGTTTGAGTCTATTCTCTTCTGAGCTGACTTGATAGTCTCCCCTCAGGGTGAAAAACAGCGCAGACCCAAAGGAGTTCAAGATTACAGATTCCTTTCAGAGGCAACAGCCTTACAAGAGGATCTATTGATTCTATCTACCAAAAGAAGATCATGCATCAAAGTCGATTTAAGCTCACTGATGATCAGTAGCAAGGCAATTTCAGTAGAAACTAGTCATGAATCCAGACTGGACTGAGTCAAGGAAGTGGAGTCATCTTGGAGTCATCAAGAGGAAGTGGAGATAGGAAACTCTGTGGCAGTTTGAAATGTCAGTCATTATCAGGGACGATTTTGAGCTGGATTTGAAAGGACTTTTCTTGACGGAGGTAGAGAAGAGGTTGATGACTTCTCCAGATAGGAGATGGTTTGAAGTAGAATCTAGAGGGAGCCGTCATGGTGTGGTGTAGAAGCAGAAGAGAAATAGCCATTTACATGGTAGAACATGATTTTTATATTGAATGATCAAATAGTATGAAAAGCTCCATTATTGATTATGTCCAATTAAATTTTATGTTACAGACCATGAGATGTTCCAGATGTAATTTGTCTGCAGTGTTTCAAATAATTTATATAGTTGCATAAATATTTTGTCCTTGTTAAACAAAGACAAAGGATAAGGCAGTGAAAAACGATATACACAACACACAGAAAATGATTAATTGCTCTAGACCAATCTTTGTTCTTACATAGCTAATACATAAAAAATGTAAGTTTTCATGAATCTCCAAACTTCTGATTTACCTAACTACATCAGTGGTCACCAACCAGTCGATTGTAATCAGTGTCTATCTGTCAGACATTCCTAGTTGAATATGACGATCAGACTGTCACCTTCAGGATTCTGCATCAATTAGCACGCTCCACTCTGCACCTTTAGGTCACTAGCTAACTGTATTAGCACATACAGTAGTTTGCGCTAGTTTTTTTTCTTTTACCACTCTAACCTTGGCCCCTGGATTGGCCAGTTTTACTGACTGCAGCAGCCTGTAGTATATTAATACTTAATATAATTTCTATGTCTTCCTTATTCTATTTTGTGTACACAGTTGTATTTATTTTTGTCTCTGATGACGAGTGCCATGGTGTCATGGCAGAGTGGATGCAAAAGTATAATTAATCACCCCCCAATGACAACTATTATCACCCCTTGCAGATTATTTTTTAGAAAAACCTTTAAAGAAGGTTGGAGACCCCTTTACTATGTTATGTTAATGCTCAAATATTTAATTAGCAGAAGTTTATGATTTATCTTACCTAATCCTGAATGACTCTTACATTATTTATATTATTTAATACAAATGACAGTAAGTCACAAAATACTCGACATATAATTTAAATGCAAATGATCAAGTGCAAGGTGTGTGGTTTTTAATCACTCGCTGAAATTCAGAACTTCTGCCTGTGATGTGAGATAATTTTCCCCGAGGTTACAGCCTATAGTCAGATGATGTAAACAGTTTTTGTCTGCATGTCGAAAAAAGACTTCAACAATTATATCTGGGTATTCATTTATAAACCATGGTTTAATGAACGTCCTGTTGCTATATTTACCTTGAACTGAAAATGCCTGATGATTCCTTGATGTAAAAGAAGTGCAACACATTGTCACTATAGGGAGGTGCGTGTTTATTCCTTGTAAATGCTGTATTTAGGTTGGATTGAGGAAAAAATATATTTTTAATTTTTTAATAAAAATTCTGTCACACTCATTGCCCTGCAATTGTGCTTGGAGGATCAGTAATAAAAGTAATTGATTTTAAATACAGAACAAAAACGTTGTTTCCATACGTTAATCTTGACTTATACCATTATGGAAACATGTCTTTAAGTCTAAGGGACATCATTGACATCCCACTGACCGTACCCTTGAGGAATTGCAGATATCAACCGCAATGAGAATCTCATGCCAAGATTTTACTTTTCTGAATTATTGATGTGAGTGCTGCTGCACTAGGCATGCTGGAAGCATGCAAAAGACATGCAGTGTGGAGCTTCAGCGGCGATTGGGTGACCATGGGAATTTCCAGATCTTTCCAGTCCTGCCTGACCTCTCCTCCTCAAACAGGGCTGTCATTCTTTTTGGGGGTGTGACACCAATATAGTCCATGCAATAAAGCAGTGTTTTCCAAGCCGGTCCTCAGGGACCCACCGACGGTCCACATTTCTGCTCCTCCCCAGCTCCTGGTGGGATTTGGGAGAGAGTAAAAACTCGGACTGTCTATGTGTCCCGAGGACCAGATTGGAAAACACTGCCATGAAGGGACAACAAGGCTGGCAAAGGACATCGCCTTGGCTTTGCTCCCAGCACGGCAGAGCATTTAAAAAATGCATGAAAGATAAAGGAAAGGATATGGGTGCACTAAATATACCAGATTATTAATATACAGTACAAGGTTACAATGACCCTGGAACCTATTCCAGTAATGATAGGGTAGAATGCAGGGGGTGCCCTGAATTGGATGCCATGTTTAATTTTATTACAATAGGAGAAAATTGTGAAATTAGCATTAGTAATACAATTAACTTTTCAAAGTTAATGGTATGTAAATGAACAGTCTATGCAGAAAAGTCAGTGGTGGAAGCAGAAAAAAATACCTTCAGGTGAATGTACTTTTTGATGGTTCATGCAATGTTAACAAAATGAAGCACATCATATAAGCACCTTCTAATTTCCAACCTCTGGGGCAACAATTTCAAAGATGCAAAATTCTATTCATTTCATTACTTAATACTAATTTTAAATAATTAATTACATCATTGCCTTTGAATTGAACTTGAATGCATTAAAAAGGAAAATGCATTGAGTGCATTTATATCTCACATTGATCGCTATAAAATATAGATATACCCTCAATTTAATTTTTCAGACAGCCTTGAGGCCATTGCATTGAAAAGAATAAAATTTGGATAATTGCAAGGGTAAAAATGATTTAGCAAAAATGTCCAGGGTCCTGTCATAGGCTCCTCTAGGCGTCCGTACTCCCCTGAACCCTGACCAGGATAATATGCTAAAATACCATGGGTGGATGTTTGCATATACGAAAGTCTTAGGCAGTTTAAGGAAATGCTTAAAGCTATTTCTCTAAGTGTACATGTGCTCAGGACAAAAAAAAACGTTAAACATTAGAAGATATACAAAATAAATACTAGAATTTCTTCTATTTGGCAAAAAGTTATTGACGTCTTGTTGGACGTCTCGAAGAACACCACGTCAGTTCCAAAACCTCTCCTCAAGGGCACCCCATGCATTCCATGTGTCAGTTTAATTTCACCACAAGCTCAAATATTTAATTAAATTAGTCTGAGGACTCAATGAGGTGTTGAGCTCACCAAACACAGTATGCTAGTGGTTTAGCCAAGAAATACATTGGTGTGTTGGATGGTTGCGGCAAATACTGAGATTTTGAAATAACTAAGCTGACACACTTTAAGAGACATAGTTTTACACCAACATGAAGATCATTTAAAAATGATTTCCTTTGACTACCTAAGACTTTTGCACAGTACACAGTATCTAGGAAAAAAGCAATACTTTCCGGAACAATACATTATGCAAATGTAAAATAAGACTTCGGGATCCTGGTGAGTAACACCGCTGCATCACAATTCCAAGAGTTTGGTGATTTGATTGTTTTAAAAGTGCATGTTTTCGTCGTAGTTTCACATTGGCTTCTTCCAGGGTGTCTGGTTTCTACTCGCAGTCCAAAAATATCTAGGTTAGATTAACTGGTTATTCTAACCCTTCCACAGAGTGTGCCTTTCATGGTATGTTTCCTTCTGCCTTACTGTGACCTTGTTCTGGATAGCCGATTTACATGGCATACTATTAAGCCGCAATGAAAAATAATGGAAATTCATTGACGGTAACAGTAAACTTAATCAAGCACAATGCATGTTAACATGTTAGGTCACATCGAATAACACAATCACGGCACTTTAAATGATTACATCTTACTGAAAAATGACCACGTACTGATGAGTATTGATGGCAGTCGGTGCCGGTGCCAGACACAAGCTACAATCTCCCCATGATTGGCCACTGAGAAATTCAAAGAGGAGCCGCCGGTCGCTGTTCACTGCTGAATGGCAGTAAGAGCATCTCGCTCAGCCAATCACGAGAGCAAACAGTGGGCTGCTCCCTGGCATTCTCTTATTTCTGAATAAATCATAGCCGAGGGAATGATAGAGATTAAGATAAAATGTGAACATTACCCATAATTACGTGTTATACAAAGTGCAATCCTGTCCCAGCTCCTCATGTTGTGACCTCAAAATTATTATTGTTGTCCTGAAAATGTTTGGCATTTTCAGCAAATAGGGTTGAATTTGGGGGGTAGAAAAACCTGGGGGGCACACTCTAGGAGGCTCCCTGCTGATCTCTATTTCTTTATTTTATTATTTTGTTTAGAAACAAACCACTTAGATCAATCAGTTATATAATGGTTTTAGTTAAAATGTCATAATATTGTAGTGAAACATTTCCGCCAGAATTCGTCTGCCACATTTTATTTCTGGTTGTGTCATTTCCTATTAGAGCAGTAAGTAGTGTGACATCAGCTAGCTATATATTTACCTGAAAAAAATGAGCAAATAAGAAGAAAAAATATGTGAAAATATATGTGGTGCATAAATGGGGAGATTGAGGGAAGAGTAAAGACTTTATTATGTCTAGTTGTGCCCCTCTGATGAACTAGTTTTGCAAGTCGTCTGAGGGAAACTTTTCTACTGACAGTAACATTATTATTAGGGCGTCAGAGGATGTATTTACTGCCGCAAAAACTTTATTATACAAAGAGAGTGAAATAGTGGGGCCCCTGAGCGCCCCCCCCAAAAGACAAAGCCTTTCCACTGCCCCTGACTATCAACAAATACATCCACCGCAATTACATTATTTAAGAAAAATAAAAATATTTTGCGTACTTTATATTTTTTCATTGCTGAACTGTTGTAGGTCAACCAGCATCCCAAGGCATTTCATGGTGTGGTGGGTGTGGTAATGCGCTGTACCAGTGCATGCTCCCCAACCCGACCTGACCATCCAGTCAATGGCTCAAGTCCTCCTGGATCCCTGTTTCCAGCAGCGTTTGGATTGTTGGCCTCAGGGGTCAGAAGACCTAGCGTCATGGATGGATGGCTCAGGTTGAGGTGTCTTGTCATAGACCTTGTTTATGAAAGCCAATAAAAGCTTTTAGAGGAAGTGATAAGATAAGAACCAACCTATTCGGGAAGAAGAGGTGTAACAATGCTAATATACCAATCCAAAGGACTTCTCCGTTTCCTTTTCTAAAAGCATCATTGTACCGATACTAAATGTAACTATGTTTTGTGTTCAATAGTTGGCCTATGAATTACTTACCTGTATGAGATGTACAATAAGATACATTGTAATGTATCTGAAATATAATGCTTCTTTACAAACAATTAAAATAGATATACAATTACAATGTCGCCATTCTTAATTTATGTTGTAAATTTAAAAATATTAAAGAAAGAAAAATGTTCAAAAGAACATCACATTGGGAATTCGTCACTATTTTACTTGTAGGGTTTTTAGTTGTTTTACAAGATTTTTTTATAACAAGCAAATGTCAACCAAGTCTTCGAACCATCAATTATATCATGTAACATATCCTAGTATTTAAGATAAGATATATATGACGGGGGTGGCACGATGGCGCGGAGGTCCTGGGTTTGGTCCCGGGTCCTTTCTGTGTGGAGTTCGCACGCTCTCCCCATGTTTGTGTGGGTTTTCGCCGGGGGCTCCGGTTTCCTCCCACAGTCCAAAAGTGTGCAGGACAGGTTGATTGGTGAGTCTAAATTGTTCCTGTGTGTGTGCACCCTGCAGTGTGTTGCCGACTGCCCAGGGTTGGTTCCTGCCTGCGCCCATTGTTCCCAGGATAGGCTCCGGTACCCCCCGCGACCCCAGTTGGGATTAAGCAGTTTCAGAAAATGGATGGATATATATGAGATAAACAAGGCAAAAAATAACTCAAAGAATCACTGGACCAGACCTGGGACTAGTAAATGAAAATAAATTCTGAAATTTGATTTGTAGGCCAGCAGGAGGTGGAACAATGACAAATGGCTGGAATGTGGCTTGGTTACATAATTAATTAATTGCACACAGGCTCCTCAATTAATGAGATCCAGCTGGCCCTGATAGGCCTGGTTACGCTGCTCTGCCTCCATCCGACTCGTATGGCCGCTCTGCCGCACAGTTGGCCACATTAGACAAATCAAACCTGCTATCTTTTTGCTAGATTCAATTCCTATTAAAATGCCAAAAGAAAAATTCAGTGTAATACTGATTCCATAATAATTAACAATTCATATTCATTCAACAACTCATTTCTTCAAGGGGACCATTTCAAGGTGGCTATAGAGACACAATTTCTCAGTAAAATTACTTTATTCCTATTACTCTGATGCAACCTCATATGCAGACCTCTCTCTCCTAAAATTTGAGGAATGGGTTATTTTTTGTTCTTGCTCCAAAATGTTATTATAAATCTAATCGATAAATGTGATTAAGTATGGTATGCTTTTTCAAATATTTAGCCCTTGTTTTTATTTTTTCAACTTTTCAAAGTCAACCTCTAACACTGTCAGAGTTTAGTATTTTTACTGTTAAATAAATATAAAGAATACATATTATTATTAGGGTTGGGAATCAATAAAAAATAATAATTAGTTGTGCAGTTTTCTGATGTCAATGTGATTAATTGCACCTAATATTAAAACTTGTAATCTGAGATATTTATGTGCTGAATCCCAAAATTAATGAACACAGAGGGGAGTACTTGGGTCATTGTCACAAACTCATAACCATAACATATTCATTTTCTCAAAGTTTTTATATTAGTTTTTAAGAATGACTCACATGAGGTGAATTCAAGTTCTATGATCTCTTAATATTTTTTTCTGAAAAGGGACCGGAAACCTGAAACTGCTGTCACTTCTCAACATAGTCACCCTCTAGATGTACACATTTTTCACAACGTTCATGCCCCATTTGCATGGACGTTGCGAACGCACCCTCTGAAGATTTTTTTGAAAAAGATGTTTCTTCCAGCATTGCAAGAAAAACAGCTGGAAAAGGCTGCACGTGTTCTCTTCCATCAAGACAACACTCCTGCTCATCGGGCAACCCTTCTTCAGAGGTTTCTTCTCAACAACAAATCTGAAGTGTTTCCTAATGCTCCCTACTCACGTGACCTTGTGCATAAAGATTTTTGGCTTTTTCCAATGCTGAGAGACACTCTCCGTGGTCGCACATTCTCCAGTTGTGCCATCCTTGATTCCATTGGACACAACAGACCCCTAAAGAAGCTTTTGCAGTGGTCATGCAATCATGGCATAGATAGCTAGCTAAAGGCACACCACATCAAAAATCAAAGGACACAAAAATAGATAAGATGTTTTGAAATCTTTCAACTTGACTACATGTATTCCACAATAAACAATCAGTTTGTATGATGAGATGTATATTTTTTTCCCAATTTTTTTGTGGAGCCAGTGGGTGGGGAGTGAGGTGGCTGGGTGTAAATAGTCCAATAGATGCTGTGTGACTATTTTCACTCGGGCGCAAACAGACACTCTGATTAACTCAGTTGTAAGGCAGTAAAATGGCAAAAATATAACACAAAGACAAACTAAAATTAGAACATACCTGCACTCGAAATAAATACAACAATACACTTCAATCATTGAGTAGATGCCTGAGTGACACATTTTTGACAGAAAACAATGTTGAAGAATTCCTGCAGCAACTGGGGGTAAGGGCCCAATAGTGAAATTTTCTGACTCTGGGATTTAAGCTGATGACCTTTCCGACCACAACAATAGCCTTGCCTATTGAGCTACATGCCGCCTCTAATTGTCAGTTAATTCACATCCTCACAGAATACAAATCAAGTCATGGTCATGTTCAACAGAACTTCTGCACCTTACAAACTGAATACATTTCATGCTGATTTGAATCTGCAAAAAACAAGATCCTCCCATCCTTCTGTCTAACAACACTAGTGTCTTTGTCTCTGAGAGAGATACGAGATTAACTTTCAAAAATATTAATACTTGAAAAGCAGTTGGTCCAGGTGGTATTTCATTCTGAAAGCGGGTAGTCACTAACCTTCACATGTTTTTATAGATATTTTTAATCTCTTTATGAGAGAATCCGTAGTCCCACACCCTTTTATTTTTGGAATATCACAAAGAACAACAAAGTGAACAGACAGAATAATTATCCCTTGTTGGCTGTCACATAGAGGCGTAAAGGGGCCCCTTCCTCTCGTCCGCACCTACGCAATAATGGCTCCGCCGTGCTAGCACTTCAGTGCAAAAGGTTTTATTCGGTGCTCCCAGTCTTCCACAAAAAATACACACGTGAAAAGTGAAAGATACAATGCAAAAACACAGACGCTATTTACAGCCATTTTACAGCCATATTGAACACAGCGTCCTGACCTGGCCACAATGCCTTCACTTTCACACACCTTTGACATTATGCGTGTGTGTGTGTGTTCCTCTTTAGTACACAGGAAGCCTTTCATCCTCTTAACCCCGCCCCCGTCACACATACCACAGTACACCAAACACAGAACTGACTTATATTTCATTAAGAAACATATGAACATGTTACAACAATATGAAACGTCATCATTAGTAATTCCTCACAATTCTTAGATTTACGTTCAATTGTTTAATAATGATTTTTAATTCCCCTGTCACCTCCCTTCCCCACCCCCTACACATGGTATAACATCCAGTATACACCATGCATGGGTGACCCGGGAATTTTCAAACAAGTCCTGCTTTGTGTCACGAGGAACCCGAAACTTTTTGTAGCTACACAACACCCTGACGCACCGACAGAAACGGAAGAAAGGCGTACTCCGCGAAAAGAGCACAAAGACTACACATCTAAACAGCAGTATGATGTGTTAGCCACTGGTGTTTTTCTGGTTAATGATGTAAATGAGTGTGTGCTGAGTGTCTACTGTATGCTTAAACCTCAACAAGCTAGTCAAGCCACCAGTATGCACCCCTGCAGCTGCCCAGCTCACAGAAAATTAAATGACAAGTAACAATGTGTAACTAAGTGTTGACTATGGTGAGCACTGAACATTCATCACTGATACAGTGCATTGTGATCTATACACTTAGCCAAATAATACTTCCACTATAGACATGAATGTCACTGCCAAGGTACGTGAACCTTTTGACGAGGTCGACATTCTCTCCACAGACAGACACACTTCTGGTGACTGCACCCAAGGAGTTAGGGTTTAGGGTTAGGGCCTGGATCTTGATTTTAATTCGGGACATTTACAAACCCACACACTCAGAATCCTCGCCTTGATCAGAGCCTCCATTGATTCCGTAAAGATCACAGCATCTTTGACAAAGTCAAGATTGCTAAATCTTTCCTCACCAACAGATTTTCCACTGCTGCTGAACCCCACGACCCTGCCCAACACCCAGTCTGTGCGAGTACTGAACGGAGTAGGAGCAAGAATCCACTGGGAAGAACACAGAGGTTCTGCCTCCACTTTGTACAGCACTCACAGTACCGGTGTGCAGGCCAGCCATGACATCCAGCAAACTGGGGCCAGCTTGGTTGACTGAGTCAAATGATTTATGAAAAACAACAAAGGCTGCAAAGAAACCCTGCCAATATTCACATTTGTGCTCAATGAGAACCCTCAGTGCCAGAAGGTGGTTGATGGTATATTTCTTATGTGCAAAACCAGACTGCTACAGTCACTGATAAGCGGATCTTGCTGGGTATGACCCTAGCAAGGACCAAGGCACTGAGAGCAGTGTTCTTCCTGAGTACATGTCTTCCTGTAGTTGCCACAATCCAGGCGATCACCCAGTTTTCCAGTCAGTTGGGATGATGTCTGTCCCCCTAATGGAAGCAAAAATTGCTTGCAGTGCCAGGAGGACAGCCTTACCACTGGACTGGAGAAGTTCACCCTGGATACCATAGATCCTGTGGCCTTTCCTACCCCCCAGCTGGTTCACCACCCATGCAGTCTCAGTGAGATTGGGTGGTACATAGCTAATTGGAGGATCAGTCTCAAGAACCTTCACCCCAGAGAACAGAGTAGGATGTGTGTATTGCTTGGATCCCTCTGTAAACAGGATGAGGGTTGCTAGACCACAGGCAGTATATCACTTGCTCACAGATTCCGCTAACAAACGTCTCCTTATCTAACCTCAGAGACGTTACAACCGTCCTTCTCAGTCGCCTGTACAGACTGGAGTTGCCATCAGGCCATGTGCTGTAACTCATCTTGAGAAGATCCAGGGTGCCATGCAAGATGAAGCATCTCCTTCAGGAAACACCAGCAACATCAACACAGCTTTCAGCAACCTTCAGGGTCTTATGATGGCAGGTCTCACAAATCACATTAGAATCAGCAGCTGCACCCTGCAAGTCTGCAAGTTCCTCACATAAACTGCATGCAAGCTCATTAGAAATAGCCCGATCTAGGTGTCTGACCAGGTCCAGCCTCATTCTCCGAGTAGGTAGTAGCCTACTGGACCTGCAGCGGGCGACACCTCAGCACCACATCTGTTCCGATTCCCAACAGGCCTGACCCCATTAGTTCTCTGACAGTTTTGACTCTTCAGGGGGGTGACGCTCCCAAAGGCTTCCCCCATCCCCTTCATGGTGCATGCAGCTTTCCTGTAGGCAGCTGCAGCAGAGCTACTAATGCAGAGAGAAGAAAGGTGTCCTGTCTGCTTTCTCTGAGCTGTGTGCGTTTTTTGTTTTTTGTTGCAGTGGCTGGAGTGCCAACCCCCAGATTTTTCTCTGTAAGTTAGAGGGCCTCTTTGCAAGGTTGGATGCAGTATAGCATCATACCCAGGACAAACTGGTAAGGCACTATAAATAAATCCACTTTATGTACATGTCACCTTATTGTTGCAATCCCGATTTCCTACTGCTGAACCACTGAGACTATGACAGTAAGATGATTTTATGAATAATTTGTAATAAAGCTTACATTGATTGCCTCCCTGTTCAGCAAATTTTATCCATAGCTGTGTGGTAGCCGGTCTTGATGGATAAATTCTTTTGACTAATATGTACAGCACTCCTCCTTTCTTTTGTAAGTGAAGGGAAACAAAACCAAATGGTACCAAAGAAAATAAAATAACCAAACAAAATGTTACCCCCCCCTCCATGAATTGCCATGGTGGGGGGGGTTGTGTGCCCCTGTGATCCTACTGTAGGAGCTATGTTGTCGGGGGCAAATTCGTAGGGTCTCTCAAGGCAAATTGGTCATCGGTGAGCAGCCAGACTAAGTGCGGTTCATATTGACCCCAATGACAAAGAAAATCAAGGAACCGGGTCTGTAGCAGGAGCTCGTATGTGAGCACCTGGCGGCCAGGCCACCACCACATGATGCTCGACCGGGCATAGCCCAAAGAGGTAACATGGGCTCATCTCCCTGTGATCCTACCACCTGCAGGGGGAACCATGGGGGTCAGGTGCCGTTTAGATCGGGTGGCAGTTGAAGACTGGGGTCTCCAGGGACCGATCGTCGGTAACCAAAATTGGCTCTTGGTACATGGAACGTAACCTCTCTGGTGGGAAAGGAGCCTGAGCTGGTGCGGAAAGTAGAGAGATAGATATAGTTAGGCTCACCTCGATGCATGGCTCAGGCTCTGCAACTAAACTCCTGGAGAGGGGCTGGCCTCGAAAAGGTCCGGGGGGGGGGGGGAGCTGGGCTTTACCCGTGCTGTTTACAGTGGGAATGGAGAACTGTTGACCTCAACTAGGGATATAGTCAGGCAGTGGATGGAATATTTCGAGCATCTTCTGAATCCCACCGATGTACCTTCCTTGGAGGAAGTAGAGATGGAAGGTGGTTTAATTTGTTAAAGATAGCTTGGGCCATCAGAACTCTGGAAGCTGACTCAGCCATGGATACGGAAGTGATCTTCAACGCCTCAGTCTCCAAACTCCGCCATCGCACCTCCCTTTTGGACTCCAGCTCAAGCTTACGTATGGCCAATCTGTGATCCAGCACAGTCTGACGATCCTGAGCTTTATTCTGCACCTCCAACTGTAAATGTGTGATTCGCACCTTAAGGTAAGCATCCACTCACGAGTTGCCAGAAAAGAGGTGAGAATGGTGCAAGAATAACACAACCTCCATGCGCACCAGCTGGCGGTGTCACTGCCCCTGTGTCACTAGAATCTGCTGTGTTATTGCCAGATGCTCTCCCCAACACATTTATGGCCATGAGCCTCTCAGACACAACCTTAAAAGCTCCTCCTTAACTGACGAGCCCCCATATGTTACACGTCCTGGTCTTGGTCAGGCATGAACATTTAAAGCAGGGAGGAAAAGTAGGAGAGGAATGCCCCAATCTTTGATATCTCGGAATTACACCTGGATCCCTAAAGGGGGGGTGGGGGCCGGGGAGGGTTAATTTGAAGTTCTCATACTGCCGCCAATGGCGGTATAAGAGTCCTGCCCTCGCTGCTGCATAAAAAAAAATTATGTTCAATATTCAGATACAATGTACAATGCCTGAGCTAATGTTGATTATGAAAACATCAGCAGGAAAACATGCTAATCACTTTTGCTGTAATTGCTATGTTAATTGCAGGAAGCCGTAATGGAATAAAAAGATTTTGGTCCTCAATTTATTGCTCTGTTCTCTTGCTGGGACTGTTTGCTTATGCATACAAGCCTACACACGCATCTACGCTACTGCATTTTCTCGGTTTTCTCCTCTGAATATGACATATAGAGAGTGCTCCAGCAGTTTAAATATTATTTCATTAAACCAGCTTATTGAATTAATAAAGATTCCATGAAATACAACAGAAGCAGCAGGTTTCAAACCTTCCACATACAGTTCTTGAGCTCTGTGGCTTGATTCTCAGGCCATTTAGCCTGAGCTGTGCCAGCAACATTTTTCCTTAATTTGTAATTCAATTAAAATAAAATCTGCTTGGCTTGAACCAGAAGCCCAACCAGCTTTATCCAAATCACTGCTACTGATTATGCCACTCCAGCTGAGCTGAACTGAGCTGCCCATGGGACTAAATCAGTAGCTTCACATAATATAGCGTCCCAGTTGCATTTAGGCGAGTTGCATGATTGCTTGATGAGGTTCTCTGGCAGCACAGAATTTATATGTAAATAAAAATGTGGTCCATGTAACCTTCAGTTAACCACCATCTCCTGCAAGCATATTTAAGCATCTCGTTGCTTAAATAATAATTTTCTGTAGAAAAGAAACCTAGGTTCCCTTTGAAATGTTACCAATTTTTGTAAAAACAAGTATGTTATATATTCATGCATAGACAAATGACATTTTGATTGTTCAACATGGACGTACATTTCTCTGAGAGAACAAGGACAAGACAATATACATTCAGTGAGTAGTAAGTACTGTAGATATGTGTGTGTGTGTGTATGTATGTATATGTGTGTGTATATGTACATGTACACATACATGCACACACAGACACACAGTAGTTGCTCTATTAGGTACAGCTAGTTAGTACTGGGTAGGACTCAGTTTTGCAATCAGAGAAGCCTTTCTGCACACCACTGTTTTACTAAACTATTATTTTTGTACTTGTGGCCTTCCTGTTAGCTTTAATAAGTTTAGCCATTCATATCTGACCTCATTCATTAGAAAGGTGTTTCTCCCACAGAATTTTCTATGACTAGACTTTATTTGAGCACAGCTGTTTCTAAGATACTGGAACCACAAACAATCAAGCCACATTCAGAATCACGTATGTATTTGACTGTTCTAGCCAAATTAACTGAACCCCTTGACTCATGATTGACTGTTTAAAGGAGCAGGTTGTTTGTAATTAATAACGAGGTGTGCCTAATGATCTGATTATTGAGTGTGGTATATATGTTTATGAAAATACATAGACACGGGGGATACACAAATCACGGTTATGAATAAATAGGAGTAGGGAGCGTACACAGCATTATGGTGCTCCAGTGCTGATAGACAGAATATTCAATGCACACTCATTCATCCAAACTGAATTAGTTCTGCTAATCCAGTTTTCAGTGGCACTGATCATCAGTAGGACGACTTGAATGGATTAATTATACTGAAGGCAAAGGTGAAATACACGAATAGGGTGCAGGCACAATAGTTTGGAGACTCTAGGTAGAACAATCTGTGCTGGAGCTACAGGGTGAGTGTGTTTGAGAGACCAGTGCAAATGGGAGTGGTCCCATCATTGCAGAAGGTGCCATATATGGGGTAGGGCAGGCATCTGAATTTTTTATGTCCCTTAATGGTCTTTAATGATTATGGTTGCTTGTCTTGGAATTTTCACAACATGGATTATGGTGGATGCTTTGAAACACAGTGGAAGGTTAAGCAGAGGTATCTCTGAACTATCGAGCTAGATGGCCTTGGCTGAGAAAGTCAGGGCTTAAGTTGTTCAGTCCTGCTGCTTTTCTCATTTTGTTTCTAGGAGATTCTCACCTTCTAAACACAATGAGGAAAAGCAGTGTGAGCAAGTCACTAGGTAGTGCTGGAGAAGGAGGTACTGGGTAATTAAAATGTTTGCATGTGTTTAGATTAGTAGGGTGGTCTGGATCATCACCAGATGGAAAGATAGGTATTCTTTTATAATAATTTTTCTCAAGTTGCACTGGAATCTGATTTGGATTGTCAAGGCCATTCTGTGGCGATAGTTTGACCTTGCAGCCTTCAGGCAATGCACAGCTCATATTTGGATTTTTTGTGCTGGTGAATGTCACCTTTGGTGTAGGCATCGAGGTGAGCCTAACTATATCTATCTCTCTACTTTCCGCACCAGCTCAGGCTCCTTTCCCACCAGAGAGGTTACGTTCCATGTACCAAGAGCCAATTTTGGTTACCGACGATCGGCCCCTGGAGACCCCAGACTTGTTCATTCTCTGAGCATGTTTTGGGTGAACCAGAGTCTGCTCTTATGGTAAAAAGGCACCGTCTTGCAAACTGTTGTGAATCCCATTAGCACTGGCATCTGTATTATACAGCAATATGGTATTTAAAAAATAAGTACAGAGGCAGCCAAATTGGAATAGTCACAATCAAAGCCATACCTTAAGCAAAATGACAGCCCAAACAGCCCAAAGTAAGCGTTACCATTCCGCAAATTGCCCAATAACCCGATTGCCCAACTCCTGACCTCTGTGCCTCTCGCCACTATTTTGGATTTTGCCATTCATTATATTTCCTGTGTCATCCTCTAATTGAGCAGACACTTAAGCGGTCCTGAAGAGTGATGGGCCCACAGCCTCATTAGCACAACCTACCTCCTGGAAAGTAAGAAGAGTGAGGGAAGGATACGAGGAGAAACAGTGATAAAAAGGAAAAAACAAATACACATGATACCCATAGCTCCAACACCCCCACCCACAAAAACAAACTCATCAGCTGAATGTACCAGTCGGGCCAGTTAGATGAGTGGGGCAAGACATATGTTAGAACATTGTCTGGTTCCTTCTTATAATGGATGTCAATGATAAAGTTTTGTGTGATGAAAGGCCAACAAACAACTAAGTTGTCAAAATCAGTCTCACAGTTTGGTCAACCTCTGGAGTACTGGCAGGAGCACTGCGCATACCAAACAGCATCACTAAATATTGGAAAAAGTGGTCAGGAATCGAAAAAGCAGAGGAGTTAATGGGACTTGTCAATATCCTTTCATTAGGTAAAGCTTGCCAACAACCCAGGCAGAAGCCATTTTCCTAACTGCGTGGCAATGGCTATGAGTCAGGCATGATAATGGCATTTACCTGTTGGTAATTGGTGCAGAAGTGAGCCGTGTCATTGCTATTAAGCACTGAAATACATACGGAGCTCCAAGGAACAGGCTGGCGTTACTTAATCAGTGGTCAAGTAGGCAAGACATCACCTTAGTTTAGATCTGTTAACAGGGTTCACACCATAAGAATGCTGCTTGATAGACCTCGCTCCATAGCCACCACATCAATGTCACTCTGCAGTGGTGTTTTCAGAATTGGCACATCATTAAACATGGATTAGTGTTTCTTCACCAACTGCATCGTATCAGTCTGCTGCAGACAATTTCATTGCGTTAGGTACTAGGGGCAACTTTTGCAAGGCAACATAATGTATATGTCCGTCATATAAGTTTCTAAATCTAGAAGCTAAAATATTGATTTTCACTAAAAGACCATCTCTTCCACGGTATTGTTCTTCGATTTTTCTCACTCAAAATGTCATAGGAAACACCATTATCGGATCTTTTTTTCTGCAGTTGAGTTCACATAAATGTTGTAAGACAATGCCTTGTTAATGTCATTATAAAAATGTTTTAGCACTTTATATTGATATATTAATACATATTTGATTCACGGTATATTAGATGTATTAAATGATCTGTTATGGATTGCATGTATAAAGGTTATTTGGCAAATTAACGTAATTTCTGCTAATAATCTTGCAATATTTTATAGCCTTTTTCATCATTTACCAGTCGGATAAGAAAAGTAGACTAATTAATGAGAGCTGAGGATCTCTCTGATTTGAAACATGAACAAAACCATGTGATGTTCAGATTGATACTTTCCTTTTTCAGTTTAAGGGGACTTGGAAAGGGGCAGATCAGCACAACATAAAAACAAAAGAGAAAGCAGCTGCTTGGTGCGCAAGAAACAAAGTGAGGCCTGAACCTCGAGGAACTGAAACAAGATTTGAGACTGGCTTTAGGGAGCAACATGTTTAGTGGTGGTGAGAAAGAACAGAAAACATCGGTTTATAGGTTTAGGCACGAAAACGGGACGCGTGGTATGAATCAACACAAATAACCCCAGTAACCTGGCTCTTCAATCCATGACAGCAAGTGCACCCTCTCTACAGACATACCAACATTCAAGAAATGACAGCTGAAATGACACCAGTCAAAATAGGGTAGAGACAGGTATACATTAAAGCACATCAAATGCATAGGTGTGAATGCTTGTCACTGTTAATTAAAAGCAAATATATAAGCGTTTATTGTCTAGTCAGGTTTGATTTGGTAGATCCATTTAGTAATTTAAAATAGTTAAAGGGTGAATCCCTTCATCGTTCCAGTTTTATGGCTGCGGTTTTGTCCTAGTTTACATAGACTGCCTTTAAACTATTTTCTCTTTAAACCACTGTCATCTGACATGGCTACAGATGCACCTGAGTATCATGTCCGTCTCTGTCCCATGTGTCTTGGCCCCTTTGCTCGCTATCCTGTTCCCTTTTCTGTCGTGTAGCCCTTAGTCCTTAGTATGTGTACCTACCCCCCGAGGCTGCCGCGTGGCTTAATGGACTAAGTGGTTAGCCACTGTTCTCCACTCCTCTTTGGTGGTTGTGCGTTCGAGCCCCATTGGTTAGTTATTATTTTTATCCTTAGTCTCACATTGTTTATCCCTGTGTTTAATTAGTCTTGTTTATGGTTCTCTGCCCCTGCTTTGGTTCTGTTCTGTTTTATTTGTTTCTTGATTTTCTCCTAGTGCAGTGTTTCCCTGTTTTCTTAGTTTCAGCTCTTGCAAGTCCCTTAGTTGTGTTCGCCTAGTTCTATTCCCGTGGTTTCCCGGTTCTTTTAGCTGCTGTTTATGTGGTTCTATTAATTTTCTCCCATTCTGACCCCTCGAGGTCCTTTATTTTGCGCCTTCCCCAGTATTGTTAGTTTTCGTAATAAAACCCCATTTGAGCCGCCAGTGGATCACCACTATTTTCCCGCCTGCATCCTGCCGCGCCGTAACACCTGAGGTGCTAGTTAACGGGACGTCATGATTCAGTGAATTCCACATTTATCTCCTTCTCAAATTTGCTTTTTTTGAAAGAAAGTGAAATATCATTAAACTCCATTCAAAGAAAGTCAGTAATCTTATAATGAAACAGCAACACTGGCTATTCTTACTAGTACCACTATGATTACTGCTACAGTACTAATATTATTAGTACTGATAATAATAAACATCCCACAATGCAGATCTGGCAAAGCAGTTACAAAATGCATGATTGAATGCAAAAATAATATCTTCAAAATGTTTTTTTCTAAGCCCTATTCGGTACTGCAACTATAAAATGACTCCTCTAAACCATTAATGGTTAATTATCCTTATTTGTGTTGATACTTTTGCCATTGAATAAAATATGACATTTAAATGAGCAAGTATGTAGATATTTCCCATTGCATTTTATTTTTTCCACATGCAAAAGAGACACTCAGGTCCTCTATAGTGTGCAGTTCATTGACTCTATAAGTCAAAATATAATCAGCAGATATATGATTACATTTTTTTAAATTATTTTTATACTTCCCTTCCTAAATTTATTTGGTCTTTAGTGCTGTTTAAACTAAAAGGAGGGCAAAGATTTTTATCAGTTTGATCTAAGGAACCCACTTGAGTCAGCATTTTCAGCCACAGAGCATTTCTCAAAGATATGCATGCATGATGGAATTGTATGGAGAAGCCTTTTGAAAACAAATTTGTCACTAGGAACTATTTACCTCTGTGCTGCCCTTCCAGCAAGACGAATGAAAAGCCGGGTGCCGTGTTATTTAATGTGCACCTCAGGACATTCTTTCGTATTACCAGCATACATGTAAAGATTCTCATAAATGCTTCTGCACTATGGAATCTCTAGAATGGTCCTTTAAAAATCTATTAAATGACATTTTGAATTGTGGTGGCTAGGCATGGCATATGTGTTATGGTATAAAATAGATTATTTTAATCTATTGATTTAACTATTTTTGATTTCTATTACGTTTTTATTTTGCCATACTTTTAAATATTTACCTTTTCGAAACTGGAGAGATTAGACTCCTGTGTGATTTATGGTCAAGTTCAACTGAACTTTTTTTTATGATCCATTAAAACTGTCACTAAGATAAGTTGACGGTACATTGCAGTGCTTATCGCTGTTTGGCCTGACTGCTCAGGGCTGGTTGAAAAATGTAAATCACTTACAGATACATTTCATTTTACCTGTATATCTACAAGTAACTTGGGGGGGAAAAAAATAAGATATCTTAACAAATTTTGCCATTTTTAAAATGTTTTTCAACTATACACCTTCTATTTAAATACGTTATGTATACTCTTCAAAGATTTGTACCAAACAAGTGTGGATGAATGGAATAGGGAATATTTATTTGGATTCAAAAGTGCAGAATTAACAGAATCATGCAGGGGACCTAAACAAGGCACAACAAGATGTGTCCATCTTGTGCTGAACATGTCCAAACGTAACACATGTACATTTCATATATATCCTGGTTAAATCATTTACAGACACTCATTAGTTAACTAGTTAATTCCGATGACTGACTGTGTTTTAATGTCTGTCTGTGTCCATTACTAGGACATCCTCAGACTGTCCTTGCCAGTGGTTTGATTCTCCCTCTGCTTGTGCCACAGGGTCAGGCATGTTAAGGAATCCATTGCACTCCAGGTCTCCATCTCACAGATACCATGGACAGTGGGTCAAAAGGTGTTTAGCAGCTGGGATACAAGCCAGTATTCTGTTCCAAAAGAGGTCTGCTGTTTATCTTTTTCTGAGGGTGGAGGATATCCGCATGTGCTGATCCACGAAAGGTCCAGTGTTACTGTAATGAACTAATTAAAATGCTTCATCCACTGAGGTCCAGTTATTGTGGGGAGCCTGGCTGACCATCTACTCTGCTGTGTGTGCGGTGGTGGAAGTTTATTAACTATATTGAATTTAAGATTTAGGATGTTTAATTGTAGAATGAGTCCTAATGAATTTCTATTATGTTTTGTTTTTGTTAGATTGCATAAAAATAAAGAATCACCAGTCCATTTCCAGTATAGAGCACAGCGCAAATGAAAAGGCAGAAGACGACGGCAAAAAACTACAGGGTTGTTGGTTGAAGTCGAAAGGAAAGCAAAAGTATTTGTGGTTATTGGTCTAGGAATTTTTATGAACATTTATAATTGAAGAATAGAACACATCATTATACTTAGATAGAGGCACTGAATGCTTGTACTAAGTATTTCTGGATCAATATTTGAATTATTATTAAATAATTATTAAATGAGTATATTATTACTGCTGCTGCTGTTGGGGTAGTAACGTCACACCTCAAGAGCTGGGGGTTGGAATCCCACTCTCTCTCT
>JAODLD010000002.1:7711033-7729455 GCA_026781065.1 Mormyrops boulengeri
CAGAATGTTATTAGAATCCAGGTAATCTACCATTTTCACTTGGATTATAGCTTCCATTAATTTCCCAGTAATGCTAGCTATTATTATATAATGTTGTTATTAATGTATATTACAGCTGTTAAGGGATGTTAAGATGTTAAGGTATACACACATGATGTTTATGAATGTTTTATGAATACTTAATGAATGTATTATGAAGGTTTACTGAACGTTTTATGAATGCAATATAAAAGGATTATGAAGGTGCAGTTAATGTAAAGCCTTACCTATTATCGAAATATAGCCTTTTGGCCGGAAAACTGTTCAGTGGATGTCATTTTAGATATAATTGACGTTTTGTGTATTTTGTAAGGTGACTATAAATCTTGTTTAAATATTTGCATTCATTCAATATATAAATGTGAAGCATGGGAAAGAATGGGAATTTCTGCAGAGGGACAACTCACGTGAAATCAAGTGATATTTAAGTTCATTCTGTCTGTAGATGGCGGAGAGATTGAGATCTCTGATCCAACTTTTCTTATTTTACCTGGTGTTATAACATTCTGTTCTTTGAGTAACACTTTACTTAACCCTTATTTTTAGTAATCGTAATCTATTTCCCCTATAATCCTTAAACTTTGCACAATTGGTCAACGTTCCCTCAACGAAGTTACGAAACCTTTTTCAACTTTACATAGTTAGCTTTTTCAAGCCAACATTAAGTTTGTTCACGGACTTTCTAGTTAATATTGTTCCTTTACCCAAACATTATTTTTTGAAGGGATTCTCTCCATTCCTTTCTCAAAAAATTACTAGGATCATTGATCTGTCTTCTGTCATGAAGAACATTTATACAATATGAGAATCATTTGTAAATGGTGACGCTACATGCATATTCTGAATTGGCAGTTTAAAAATACATCATAAAATCATTGTATTTTACAATGAAGTCATATTATTCACCATACACAAGCTTGTGTTAAATATCCTCAAATTGAACACGGTGAATAAGTTGATGTTTGTTTCAGCATTTCCCAAGGTTTAAGTATCAAGCATTTTTCTTCTGATATGAAAGAAAGCCTTTATAAATATAAAAACAATGATAAGGTGAGTTTGTACTGTGGCATGCCTGCTGTGAGTCAGAGAGAGACAATTTCTACAAAATCTGCTTTGCCGAGGAGATAGTAGCAAGGAAGTGAACCAACACAAATAACAAGATCCCTTTGATGATGTTAGGCTGTTACTATTTTTCCGAGTGTTGTTTGTGTGGCTTGTTGTTATGGAAACAGTTGAAAGTACAAAATAAAGCAGATTATCTTAATTTTCCCTGGCTATGTCTTAAATAAATTTATAAATAAAATACCAAATAAATTTTTAAGTTAAATGTGTTTCTTTTCCAATTCATTGTGGTCTGTTAGCCTGTTGTTTCCTGACCTTTGCTGTGATAGACTAGAATTATAAAATGTCTGTAGTGTACTTTAACATATTCCATTAAATTGTGGGCAGTGGTGGCTTAATGGTTAGGGATGCGCACTTGTAACTGAAAGATTGCAGGTTCGAATCCTTGACCGGCAAGGCACCACTGAGGTACTCTAAGCAAGGTAACTCCCCCAAACACTGCTCCCTGGGCACTGAATTAGCTGCCCCCTGCTTTAATAATGTATTAGATTATGTAAGTGATAGAAAGCCTGTCTTCTCTGGAAAAAGTTCAGCAGTCAAGCTGAGTTTCTGAAGAGCTGACGATGATTTATTCAGTGCCATTTCTCTCCTTAAAAGCTCATCTATGATATTATGAAATGTCATCAACAATGTAGATGTAGTGTTAAAAGCTTAGATTTGGTTGCAGTGTGTATTTTCTTTTCAGGATCTTACATCAGTGATAATTTAAAAAAAAAAAAAGTATTTAAACATTTTATAAGAGCATCTGCCTCTGAATAGTATGAAAATCCCTTCTGACACAATATACTGCAAAAAAATGTCAAAAGAAATATAAATCCTGAATCAACCAATCCATTTTATCTTCCAACAAAACAACAACTGATATTTCATGAGGCTTCCAAAGAATTTTACTCAGATCTAAATGCTGACATATGAATTCAATTTGCGAGACTGATTCAAGTCTTAGTAAAGCCAATCTAGGTGATAGCCTGCCTGACTGCTTGACACTATTATGTAAGACTGATTGTAAAGTGGATTCAGAAACAATTCTCTATTAAGAATTATTCTGGAAAACCCCCAGTAGAGCAGTAATGAATTTTCAGTCAGTAATTTGTTGAAAGATTCATGATGCTTAGTACACTGTAACTAAATGCTGTAATTTCTATGTGGTTTAGTTGGTATAGAACTCATAGTCAAGGGAGTTTCACAGGAACTTACTAAGCTAAATTATATATCACTTGTTAGGCTGTGCGTCTCTTATGTTCACTACCAGTTCAAAATCTTTAGCTGTTAACTAATGTTACTTTTGTAGATAGGCTAGGATTACTAAAATTTAACCTTAAAATAACACAGTCGGTTTAGTTTGATATGATTGAGTTTGGGTTTTATCAACTCATGGGTAGGGGTACCTGCTAAAATGTCGAGCTCGTTTTCTTTATCGGTCAAGCAGCTACCTAGAAGTAGCATCGAGATGTTCTTTAGCTAGCTAGTATTTCATTTTTTGGCTTCACTTTGCTTTAGGTGGTTTGGTTGACGTTTGATGTTCATGAAGAAAGGCAAGTTATGCTTGAAAGTGAATTCTTATTAGGAATGACTGTTAAAATTTTGGGGATTAATCGAATTAGCCAAATTGCTTTTGAACTAATATTCAGTTTAAAGTTCGAATGCTATAAACTGTTGTAAAATTCACTATATTCACTATATGGACAAAAGTATTGGGTCACCTGCCCATCTATACAAGAACTTTTACGACATTCCATTTTAAATCCACAGTCCCCCCCCCCATAATAGCTGGCACTCTTTTGGACTGGCTTTTCACAAGAATTTGGAATGTGTATGTGGGATTTTTTTCTCATTCATCCAGAAGAGCATTTATGAGGTCAGGCACTGATGTTGGATATGAAAGCCTGTCTCTCAATCTCCATTCTAGTTCATCCTAAAGGTGTTTGATGGTGTTGAGGTCAGGACTCTGTGCAGGCCAGTCGAGCTCTTCCACAACAAACTCAATCCTTTATCGACCTTGCTTTGTGCACTGGGGCACAGTCATGCTGAAACAGAAAAGAGCCTTCCCCAACCTGTTAACATAAAGTTGGAAGCATAGAATTGTCCAGAATGTCTTGGCATGCTGAGGCATTAAGAGTTCCCTTCAATGGAACTAATGGGCCCAGCCCAACCCCTGAAAAACAACCCCATACCATTATCCCTCTTCCACCAAACTTTACAGTTGCACAATTCAGTCAGGCAGGTAAGATTCTCTTGGCATCTGGCAAAGCCAGACTCATCCATCAGACTGCCAGACAGAGAAGCGTGATTCGTCACTCCACGGAGCATGTTTACACTGCTCCAGAGTCGAGTGTTGGCGTGCTTTACACCACTCCATCTGACGCTTGGCATTGAGCTTGGTGATGTGAGGCTTTCGTGCAGCTGCTCGACCATGGAAGCCCATTCCATGAAGCTCCCGGTGCACAGTTTTTGTGCTGGAGTTAATGCCAAAGGAAGTTTGGAACTCTGCAATTATTGAGTCAACAGAGTACTGGCAACTTTTATGCACTACACGCCTCAGCATTCTGTGATCCCGCTGTGTTACTTTACACAGAGTTTCTGTTGTTCCAAAATGCTTCAACTTTGCAATAATACCAATTATTGTTGACTGTGGAACATCTAGCAGGGAAGAAATTTCACGCACTGGGGTGAAGGTGGCATCCTAAGACAGTACCCGCATGAATTCACTGAGCTCTTCAGAACGACCCATTCTTTAACAAATATTTGTAAACTAGATTGATAGGTGCTTGATTTTATAAAGCTGTGGCTATGGGTCTGAATTAAACACCGGAATTCCATGATTAAGAGATGTGTCATAATACTTTTGTATATTTTGTAGTTAGTTTTATGAAATTAATTCCAAGTCAAACAAGAACAGTGTCTGCTGTTCATATGTGTCATTCTTTGTCTGGCTATAGTACATAACCAGCACTACAATGGTGTCTTTGGTGACCAAAGCTATTGATTTGATGATGCATATGGAGCTTAGAAATTGTGGCTATTGTTGGTTTCAATTTTGAATCAATCATGTAGATCCAGAGTACTCAACTTCAGAGGACTAGAGGGCTACAGTTCAATCACAACAAATGCCCAGGGCTGGGAGGGGGGAGGTCCTTACAATTAAATTTTTCTGATGTGGGGGGTCGTCAGTTTGGCGTTTATTCCAGTTGTTTGTAGCTGTACATTGTCTTTGGACATTGAGCATTGGACCGTGAGTTATCTGCAACACGTACATTATGCAGGAAATATATTTAGTTGTGAGATAATTGGTCATATCGGAAGCTGTATAGAATATTAAGGTGTTCTGAACACATTTTATAAAACTTTTAAAATACATGAAACTATGCTAATGGGAGGTGGCATTCAATTACAATTACCTTCAAAGTAAATAAGTTACATGTAACTAACACCTAAATCTATATTTTCATAACATTCACATGTTTATTTACTTGATTTGTTTTCAGTAAAATTCAAGAAATGTTATGGCAGTCGTGGAACACCTTGGACTAAGGGAGCCCATATGCAGAGCAAGCAGGATGCCAATAGGGTAAACGGGGATGTAAGCAAAGGTAGATAAGTGGGTGACGTAACCTGGAAGTCAAGGGAAGGGCAGGCTTATGTGCAGATTTGGGGGTTCAGGACACACACTGATGGGATTGGGAATCAGGCGAAACACATGCATGAAACCACACAGGAGGGAGCTGGAGCAGTAGGGGAAAAGCAGGGCAGAGAACCGCTCGCTAACTGGACTCCTGTCAACAACAGGGAACCCTGCTTATACAACCAGAGCAGGCGCAAATCGCAATACGTTACAGCTGTCAGAACTTGGACAAGAGTGAGTGGGTGAGGGGGCATGGCTGCAGAGAGTCACTAGCATCCATTCTCATAGCGTCCTGTTTTCTGTTGGAAATTGATTAGTTCTTCGATAGCTTTGTACTAAGAGACACGGATTGTGCAGACTGCATACTGTCAATAACTGTACTGTTGTCATGATGGTATTGGACGAGGCAAAGAATTAAAGGCACATTAAAGGCCCCGTTTTCTTGTGTTTTTTTTTTTTGATGGGCATGATCTATTGAATTGTGCACACAATTTAGTATAACATTCCCAAAAAATACTAAATCGAGCTCACGCAGTCCCTAAAATGTGAATGCTACTTTGTTTGTGCTCTCAATTTGCTGTTTTGAGCTCTGAAATTAATATTTAATGTAATTAAATTTAACTTTCTGCTTATTTCTGTTCTTGCCTAAAGAAAGTCTGACCACAGAGTCAAAACCTGGAGTGAAGTGAGTGAATACTATGGGTTGTACAGTAGTAAATTTATTTGCTGAAATCTTTGTAATAATGCAGAACGTGTCTCCCAATCCAACTTGGTCTCATTCTGCTAGACCTAACATTTGTGCAAATAACAAATTATCTGCAGAAATGAGGTGTTATAGTCATCTAATTCTTAATAATGTGCATGGTAATAGACAATATTTGGGTCATCCTATGAAATCAGCGCCTTTTCAGTTATTAAAATTTAAAATGACTTTTTTCATAGCTTTGGAATAAAGGACTTGAACTTGAAGTAACAGAAAATTGTACTGTGGCAACTCGGGCTGTATGAGTTAATCTTTTCTGACTGATTTTTGCTAAATGTTTTTAGTTAGCCCAGTTACAGACTTCCATTAATACATACAGCATTTCTAAATACAAATATCTGGCAGATTTTTGGAAAGTACTTTGGTCCCTCTATTCACTGAGTTCCTTTTAAGATATACATTTTTCATGCAGATTATGCCAGAGTTCTCTATTTGTATATGATGATCACATGTCTGTAAGGAAAAACACTTGAAATGAAAGCATGCAAAACATAATACTTAGAAAGTGTTGCACCTGAACAGTTGCGTGCTCCTGTTTGATGTAGTTCAGCACAGGTCTGAGATGTTCTGAAATTGCTGGTGGACCTTTTTGTTTTGAGGATGTCACTGTGCTGAAACAGAGAGGGGTGAGAACTGTTTCTGTGTGCATCACACCTTTATGGAGAGTGGCCTGCTGGTGTGACACACCAAAATGAAGAGTCTGGACTTCTGCACTGTATTAGCAAATGTAATTTTCAGAAAAGTTCACATGGATTACTTAGCCATGACTTGAAGGCTCTTTCTTGAGTGCTCTAGTGAAGGAAAATTGCTGCCTAATGTTGGAAACATGCCTCTTGAATTTGGTCCGTTGCTGGTGGAACACCTCAGTGATTATCTTCTCTTTTTTGCTGGTCATTTTAAATGTTAGTGTGTTGTCACCCTCTGAGTATAAGAGAAAGGGGATTTGGAGTCATGGGACATGATTAATAGACTGGTGTTCAAGTTTACACCTTACACACTCACCACATGTACACTCCTTTTTCTTGGAGTCACACACAATGTGTTCCACTAATTCCACTAAATTGGAGTGTGAAACAGCTTCAGCTCAGAGGCAAGATTCTCATGCAGCTTTCATAAACATGTTCCTCTTTCTTAAAGGGTTGGATTCACCAACTAAAAAGGACACAGGCCGCAAAAAAGTGAATAAAAAATGGCTCCGTCTGGACAATCAGCCAGAAACTTTACATGAGTGTTTTGCAGACTATCCACATCTAATCCATTTTGCTTTTTGATTTTGTATTTGGTATTTGCCTGCTTTCTTCTGGTGGATATCTGGCTTGCATCATGACGCTCAATCTTAAAAATGCATTAGTCATTAGGGTGTTTCTTTGTCACGTAAATTTCGGAAGGGTCTTGACCAGCTCTTTTCCTCCTTTTCTTTGGGAGCCCCCAGACTTTCTCTGCATGCTGTCTGAGCCTGTCCTTATGTACAACCCTACCTGCTACACATATTTTTGCTATCATTTGCCTTGGTTTTTTCATACAGCCTGGTGGTGAATGTCGTGCAGGTCCTTGGTAAGGGCAGTATGGTGTAGGATTTGTCTTCTCACTGTTTTTGGACAGCTTTGCAGCTGACGGCTCACCTTAGACTGAGGGGAGAGTGTTTTCTCTTTTTGAATATCTCCTTTTCTTTTTGTTCTGTATTTGGGTTGCTTTCCAGATGCCCCAGTGCCTCATGCAACCTTTTTCTGTGCTTTTTTGAACAACTTCTTCCTTCCTTACATTGCCTGAAATACAAACACACACACAGAAAACCAAATGATTGGCAATGTTTACTTAATCATACACCACAAAGTATATTTTGACCTATTTAGCTTTTATACTATTCTAAAGCTACTTCTGTATGGAAAACAGAATGCAGAATATCATGTCAGAGTAGTAATTTCATATAGATGCATTTCAGGTAGTATTTCATTTCTCATATCTTTTCATAGCTTTAACCTTGAGGAGCCTGCTCTTTGAGGATAAGGGGAAACAGTCTTGGTAAAATCCAAGTGAAACCACTAGGTCAATCTTATCGAGAGAGGATAAATATGCAGGTTTTTGCTGCAACTCCCTAATTAGTTTACTAATTATAGGACTGGCTGGCTGAAGATTCCTCACACCTGGATTTGAAAAGCTGACCTAAAGGTTACCCCAAAAACCTGTATATACACCGGCCCTTTGCGGATAAGATTGGCCAACCCTGTAGTAGGTCTCTTGACATATAATGAGTCTGTAGCCTGTGAGCCAGCTGAAGTGTGCCTGGCAAACATTCCCACCCCTGCCGAAATGGCCAATGCCCAGGACTTTGCCATGCTTGTACTCCTAAATGAAGGCAAGACAGACAAACTGTCAGCTCCCTCAACCCAGTGCTCTCAGATCCTGCATGCCAAAAGGCAGTTCGGCAAGAGGTTAAGAATATATGGCAGCTAGGTGTTATTGAAGAGTCCAAAATCTGGTCTTGCCCCATCACGATGGTTCGGCGATGACTGGCCGCTTCAACTGCTACTCAATGCAACTGCTACTCAATGCAACTGCTACTCAACGCAACTGCTACTCGACCCTAGACCTTGCCAAGGGTTATTAGTGGGTAACTCCTCAGCCCACCCACAAAGGGTAAGATGGTTTTCAGTATGCCCAGTGGCCACTGGCAGTACTCTCCATTTGGGGTGCGTGGAGTGCCTTCCAGTGGCTCATGAATATTGTAGTTTGCCCTCTCACAGAGTATGCAGTGGCCTACCAAGCAGTGGTGGAGGAAGCACACAAACAATTTACTTTAGTAAAAGTACAAATAAACAGGCAAAAATGTTCTCAAGTAAAAGTTGAAGTAACCTGTTGGCCTTTCTACTACTAACCTACTTATTCTAAGTAAGTACTTGCTTGTAAATATATTTAAAGTATTAAAGTACTTGACGTAGTCCCTAGTGCAAAAGTATAATGTGGCATTAAGTCTACTGTACATACTACTGTACATATATTTTGGTAAATACAAAATTTCGGGCATGCAAATGTTTTGTTTTCCAATCTAAACATTTGAAACATGTAATGACAGTTTATAATAAGTGCCTCAGAAATATTATATTCCGTTGTGTTAACTGTGTCGTTGTGTATATTAAAGCTGTTAAAGTATGTCAGAATGTTAAAGAATGATTACATGCTGCTCATGAATGACCTATGAATGTATTATGAAGGTGCAGTAAATGTTCTATGAATGCATAATGAATGCAGTTAATGTAAAGTGTTACTAATCTATGTTGGTAAATGCAGTGGCTGTTGGCAGAACTATAGGATGGTTTGTGGCGCTCTAGCTTAGGAGTTTTTTTTCCATGAGGAGAATTTTGCGAATCGGATCCCGTGTCCGGCAGAATGACGGCACCATCGGGCCCTTGAGCAAGGCCCTTGACCCCAATCGCCTCAGGGACTGTGCTTGTGTGCCCTGAGCAATTACGGTTAGGCCAAAAATACACATTCCCCACAGAAATGAAAAATGCATTACTATGTTCTTCTTTGTCAGCTACTTCTTTATATTTACCCAGTAACTTGCAATAATGTATCTCCTCTACTTCGCTGGTTTCCAAGTCACTGAAGCTAAAGCTGATAGTATCTGGTGTTTGATACTGTTTGTCAGTATTCACAAGCAGAGCATTGACAGGTTAACAATAAAATAGACAAAAATAGATATCCTTTTCTAGGGAAAAATGAAAAACATCCAATTTTTGTGATTATAATATGAATACTGGCAAGGGCTTTGCACAGATCTAAATGTGGGCTAAAGAATTTTCTGTTACAAAGATGCTGCAGTTCCTTATAGCACATGCATTTCAATTCTTGTACAGATAGATAATGGAAGCCATTCATACTAACCCTCCATCATTTTCCTACATCAGTTTATCCACTGCAGGGCAGGCTCCCTGAAGAGTATGTGAAGGTGTTTTTGGAAATTGTCCCCTCGAACCATCGTCATACTATCAACTATTGCTACTTTTTTATTTTTATTTTCTGTAATTCTTGCATTGCTTATTTTATCACAGGTGTTCCCAGTCCAGCTGTTGTTACAACCAATGTCTCATAAATGAATAAATCAATGTCTTTGGCAGTCTTGAAAGCAATAAATCAATTATAACTAAAGCAGATGTGAAGGAGGGAGAAGCAAGTTGAATGTCTGGCTGTGTCATTTTTTAGGATTCAGTTCTGTGAAAAAGTATTAGATATTATGTACATTACATACTGTTGCTCAGTAGGTAAATGAGGAGAGAGAAGCTCAAAATCCTCAAGTAACAGAATGAAGGTGAAGGAACAATATGAAGATTATGAATGTGATTTTTTAAAATAGTGTTGCTCTGGAGATGGATGAAGCAAAGGTCAAAAGAACAGATTTGTAGACTGTGAGATCATTCCGTTCATATTATTGTACTGCATTTAGTTTGGCTCATTAACAGAACTTATGTAAGTAATTGGACAGAAGACAAAGGGTCAGCTGATCTGGTGGTTAAGGGCAGCATAAGGACTACCATCTCTAATATGTAACTTCTGATGAACATAATTCATGTTCCAGTTTTGCATGTTGGGGGTTTCAGAAAACCAAAATATCTGGATGGATATTTAAATATCCATTAACTGTTAGCATATTTCATCCATAACACAAAGAGTTTTATAATAAACTCCTTAATCATGATTTCCATGGAATAAATCAAATGGTAATTTAAACTCAGAAAATTAAATATAACGGCCCTGTCATACACCTGGTGCAAAATGCTGCCAGGCGTGATGGAGTTGTCTTTGCTGGCATGCACCCGACGCATGCACCCGACGCTGGCATGCACCCGACGCTGGCATGCACCCTGTCATTTTCCCATCCAGAGCCCGCGGTGTTTTGTTACAGACACAGGGGCATAAAGCAGCACATAAACATGCAAGAGATTAAAAAGATTAAAATATGAAAGATCATTAATCTGTACATACATTTTCAGAAATGTATGTCATAATGTGATAATATTTATAAGAATTTGTTAATGGCAGTAATCACAAATGAAATTAGCTAATTATTATAGTTGGACCCCTGTCTCCAATGCTGCAGTAACTGTGGTTTCAGTAACTCAGTTATCTGCGGTTTACTAAAAATTGAGAAATTACAGAAACGGTTCATATGTTTCAAACTGGGCCCTATTAGAACAATATGAAACACATGCTCCAAGTTCATTAGGGCATGGCCTTCTCTGACTCGTTTAGCAGCAAGAGAAAATAGTTGCGGCACCAGGCGTACGGTCCAAAAGGGTCATATTTAGACTTGTAATTACTCGATGTGTTTGGGGCAGTCAGTGCAAAGAGCACTCGGTGGATCAGCAACATGGTTGTGGTGAGAACCAGCCGGAGGTATAAGAATTTGTTTTGACCCAATGACACTGAATAGGGCACCACAATGTCAGCATTTTCCAGTGCCCAAAAGGGACGATGTACTACCCGATTTGGCTAAAGCAAGGGTTTTCACAGTATGTGATGTTAAGAGCAGATACTGACATGTAAAGTTAACTGAAGAGTCCAGTTACCTGATAACCTTTCTAACAATGGGGTTTGAAGGAAGCAGTAATCCTGAGCCGTATTGAAGGTATTTGCACTCCTGTGGGAGTGTAACAGACAAAGACACCCTCGTCTTGATGTACTACAACTGACCAAACATGGAACGCTTCATTGTGAACCAATATGGAATGTGATCTGTCCCTTATTTTGTACACACTTCATACATACACTAATACACTAGGTCGCCTGTCCCCAAGAGATCTTCCTGACCAGAATACTTGCATAACTGGTATCCATTCTACACTTAACCAGGTAAATTTGTGGGTTTTAGTGGCAGTGACTAGCAATTGTTTTGGAATAATACAACACAACACCTGATATTATTCAATCAATAATCACGCCGTATCTATTGGTTTGGTATATTTGCTTGTTTACAGAATTGTTCTGAATGAAGAGGGGAAAAAGCCAGAGTATATGGATTTGCTCTTAAATACAATAGTTCTTAAACCCATTACCATAATATCAATTATCTCTAATTTAAAAAAATTAGTTTGACAATTTTACCTCTAGGGTAGTTAATCAGTTGCGGAGTAAAACAATTGACAACAATTGACAGCTGTCTCACCTAGGACAGAGATGAAGTTACAAATATTCATTTTGACTGCTGTGTTTGCCATGAAATGGCATCTTATCCATGATATATTATAATCTTGATGATTATTATTATTATTACTATATGCATTACACATTGTATTTACGAAGATGGAACAAGCAATATGTAGAAATGCACTATATCTCGGTTAACATATTTGTATTGGCTGGTATTCATTAACAATCAAGACTGACACATCGGACAGGTGCCGCCATCTTGGTGACACACCAAACCTTGTCATCATCTCACATTTTACTCTTGCAAGAATTATTTTGCTTTGTTAATAAATCAGAAAGCTGACTACAGCCACATGACTCCCGTCAAATCTGGCTGAAGGACACTGGAAAACGTAACAGAAAACGCATTTATAAAATGAAGAAGACGACAGGAAGGTCTAACAGAATATTTACATGTATCCCTGTAAGGTTATTATATATCTTCAATTCATCCATCATCCATTCTCAGGCAAAGAAAAAGATATTTAGTACTAAAATCAACACAAGGATGGATTCAGTGGGATGGATAGAATACAGCTGTATGACATGCATAATGTTTATTTTAATGTAACATGCATTTTATAATTAAACAGCCTGTGTTGGGTTGGTGCCCCATGCCTAGCTATTCTCTGCCTTGTGCCTGTAGCTCCTGAGAATTTCTGAAGCACACAAACCTGCAATGGACAAGTGGGGATGAGAAAAGGATGGATGGACTGATGGATGGATGGCAAAACATTGAATCACATGTATATGTCATAGACGTCTATAAGTGTGTCCCAGTTATGACAATAAATGATTTTTATAGCTCTTTGACATCTAAAAACGTAAAACTGTTTCTATGTGATGGCCAAGGGTCCTTGTTCACATATTATATGGAGTGTAAGTATTTAGGCACTAGATGTTTTTTTCTTTATTACTTGTGTTTTTTGTTATTGTGTTTAAAAGCATTTCAGGTGGGGTGGCATGGGGGCGCAGTGGTTAGCATTGTCACCACACACCTCTGGGACCCAGTTTCAAGTCTCAGCCAGGGTTCCTTGTGTGTGGAGTTTCCATGTTCTCCCCGTGTTGTCGTGGAGTTTCCTCTGGATACTCTGGTTTCCCCCTACAGTCCACAAACATGCTGAGGCTAACTGGAGTTGCCAAATTGCCCATATATATATATATGTGTGTGTGTGTGTGTGCCCTGCGATGGTTTGGCACCCCATCCTGGGTTCCCTGCTTTGTGCCCATAGGCTCTGGATCCCCACAACCCTGAACAGGACAAGCGGTTACAGAAAATGGATGGAAGTGTCTTAGGATGGGAAAAGTAAACACATGAGTCATCAGGTTCAATAGACATGCAAGAATGGTCAAGGAAAAATGCTGTAAGGAAGGATGTTGTGCCAAATGTTGTGGGTGTTTGATTTACCAGCAGAACGTGGAATTTTCAAACAATGAAAAGCAATCCAACAGTACTCTTATGACCATTTAAAAATATATAAGCATGTCTGTAGGCACGATGCGCAATGCAGTCTTAAATTGATTTACATTTTTGCATTTAATTTGTATAGATCTTAATTATTGCTGTAAAATAAATAAGTTGCGGCACAGACTGTGCTGGCATTAGGGAATTATAATGAATTGTCACAGATTTCATGGCATGTTGACTGGGCAGAGGAAAGATTAAAACAATTAACGTATTTTAATGTACCAATCATAATCTACAAAAAGTGTGCTGCACAAAACTTGTGTGACCATGTGTAATTTTAATATTATAATTAAACATAATCAGAGCTCTTTTGAGAACCATGACGCAGACTACAAATGAAGCCAGTGCATCTAATTATACTCTGTGCTGGAAAACCTTCAGGAAAGCTGTCAATCCATTTAAATACTTATTATCCATAGGAACAAGGACATATAAAGCTTGATTCTCATTTTTGGGGAGTATTGTTAAAATATGCTGAACATATTTTAGGAGAGACAGGCCAGAATAAAAAATATATGCATAATGATGTACAAATTATAAAAACCACTGCCATTAAATTTAAATCTCTGACTCTGAGCTGCATAAGTGATAATGCGTGTTATTAAATATTTCCTTGTCAAACAACTGAAATGAGAAGCTAATGGAGAACTGTTATATTAGTGATCACCCTCTGAGTTAATCATTAGGTAAATTGAAACAAAAAAAATGGCAGCTTATAAAAGATTAAGATCGGACAGAAGTGAGGTATGACTGTAAAGCCCTGCAAAGCCCTTTTGAGGCGCAGTGAATCAAAGGAAGAAGAAGGGCACCCCCCCCAAAGAAAAAAAAAACAGGCCCCACCACAGACAGCAATGGTAATTCTTGGCTAATACTTAGATAATTCTCAAACATTCTTCATTCATGATTATTCGTTCTAATGACTTACTATGTCAAAATAACGAGATAATATCTCATTCTAACGATTTAGTTGTTATTTCGACATAATATCTCATTATAACGACTTACTATGACGAAATAAGATAATATCTCGTTCTAACGACTTATGTCGAAATATCGACTTACTATCTCATTATAACGACTGATTATGTTGAAATAACGAGATAATATCTCATTCTAACGACTTACTATGTCGAAATAACAACTTACTATCTCGTTATAACGACTTAGTATGTCAAAATAACGAGATATGTCGTTCTGACGACTTACTATGTCGAAATAACGAGATAATATCTCGTTCTAACGACATATGTCGAAATAGCGACTGATTGTCTCCGAAAAGGGCTTCAGTACTCAAACATTCTTAGCTCCTACTGAAGATTTTTTTAAAAGAAGTATGCGTTATGTAATTCACACAATTTATTGGTTATGATGTTTTATCTTCCTACATTTCTGATGAAATTAATGATTTACATAACTTAATATGAGCATATTAAATAACTATTTACATATGAACGGTCATGTTTCGCTGAGCACACAACGGGGAGGGAAGCACCAGAGTCCAGAAGTTGGGTGAAACTCGGGATTTAGTAAGGGTAGAACATGATCAGGAGTGCGAGTCAAAGACATTAATGACAGGACTAGGGAAACATACTTGAACGCGGACTGAAATACACAAGACTAATTGAAAATAACAAGAAACAGCTGATGACATTGAGATTTCACACAAGGTTAACGAGGGGGGCGTGGCACACAGGAGGATCGGACAAGCAGGGCGTGACATCAACCATTAACTTAATGAACTTCAAGTTATCTCCATCTTTACTATTTTTCTCCATTTCTTCCCTTTCTGTTTGTCGTTCACCTTTTCAGCTCAGTATCTTCTCTGTCATCTTCTGAGTTTTAACATAACATTGCACCATATCCAGCAATATTACCTGTTTGCATTATAATGTTGAAAATTCACGTATTGTATGTGCATTAAAGCATGTTAGTGAATTATTCCCCACTAAAGTAATAGCTTTAGGGAACACTGCCAGGTAACAGATTAGGCTAGGATAATTAGTTTGTCAAGTAAATGAATATTATTTTTACAGTCCAAACATACACATTAAAAGAAAACAAAGACAGAGCTGTTTTATAGCCAGAAGTCTGTTACATCGTAAAACTACTAAATAACTGAAGTATTTTAAACTTCATTAACTCATTGATACAAGCCAGTCTAGGGTCAGGCTGTAACCAGAACCTTGTTAAAAGACTCTGTTCACTTCAATGGAGCCTTTTTGCAGCAAAGGCAGATCGTGGAGCCTCTCAATAGTTCCCAGGATATAGCAGCCAATACTAGCAGTGCTGTAGTTGCAGCACAACAAACCCATTTGTGAAGCACTTTTAAGGGGTAAAACATTTTTAAAAATCTGATTTTATATTATCAGCACATCAGTATCAAAACAACATGTGCATTAAAGCATGTTAGTAAATTATTCCCCACTAAAGTAATAGATTTAGGGAACACTGCCAACTAACAGATTAGGCTAGGACATAATGGATAAAGTTAGCAACGCATAACATTAACCACGAAGAGCCACTTAATTGTAAATTCTAATCTCTTAATGCCATTTTATCCAACATTCACCCTCACCCAGAGTCTCAGCTCCCTGGGTTTAGCAGGCCTTTCCCTCTTTAGGCCTATTTTTAATTAACCTTCCCAATGGTGTGCTCTTTGTGTTTGAATATGATTACCTCACATATTGTTTTGTTGTTGCAATCTTTAGTTATAGTGAGATTTTCCTGCTGACATGAGCCAACCATCTTTTCCCCCTAAGTCACTATGGAAACCATACTGTCATGTCCTGCCTTCCTGCCCCTCTCCTTCCCTCTCTAGTGTGGCTCTAATGAGCCACACCTGTTGCTCATTTGTCTTGCCTCTCGTTTCAGCCCTCATGTGATTCACACCAGATGCCGCTCATTTGCTCCTCATCAGTGGTGTATAAGAGTGCCTCCCAGTTCTGTGCTCCCTAGTCTGTTCATTGATGTTGCCTAATGTCTGTGCTCCAATGCCCCCCCCATATCAGTTTTCCCTTCTTTATGACCCCATGTGGTCTACTTTTGTTTGTTCTCGTTCGTTTAACAAACCCCTCGTTGTTTTGCCCCTACGGCTGCTCCCACCTCCTTCGTTTCTGCATCGTGGTGCAAACATTTGTACATCTTTCTCCAAGCAACTAGAACATTCATCACAGCAAACCATGGTGGAGATTATATGCAAGGACAACATGGAGGAAAGGCCACAGACAAACTGCTTGACATGCTATTCATGTTTCTGAGTTTATTAGGCTATAAGTGATTAAGTTATGATGAAACCACAGGATTTCTGAAGCCACCACAAATTTAAGAAATGTTAAACCATTCATTTGATCTGAATTTTGAAACATTCCCTCCCTTTAAACATATCAATAAAAATTAGGATATGATTGCTCAACTACCATACAAGTTTAAGTACATAATTTCTTTAAAAGTGATGTAATTGATGAATCGATGTAACTACATACATATTGGTATGCTATATAAATATTGTAAATAAATGCATTTATTGACAATTAATTGTTGATTGTTTTGTCTATTTAGCACATTCAAATTGCCCACCAAGCACTCCCTGGAACTGTCTGAAGCATACATAAACCACATCACGATCAAGCATTTTGAACTTTCGTTGATGCGACTGACTTTCTACATGTCTCTGGCCATAACACAAAGACAAACAATTTATTGGTTGACTTATGAATCGTGGAGATAAGCACTTAACTGGTGTTAATATGACAGATAAAAAGAAAGAGGCTATGAAAAACGAACGACTAAGTAGACTGTGGCAGACCATGTATGTATGTGCAGACAGAGAATGAAAACAAAGTGACAAAACAAACTGCATATGAAAGAGCGAATACCAGAACCACACAAACAACAAAATTAATGGAATGGAAGAACAACAGAAGCCAGCAATTACAACAACTGAAAAAAAAACGGAAATGGAAATTAGCAAAATCAAAATTTGGAGCCCAGCTGTTGCTCCTTGCTGGCTCAGTCTCCCTCTTTAAAAGAAATTTCCTTGCTGGTGCCCAGTCGTACTTGCTGACATGGCCTACCAGATGTGCCGTCATCGGGGGCCATGAGAGAAGACTTGACATTAGAATTATAGTCATTACTATTGAACTTGATGGTATTTGTGTTTCTCTTTTACAAATTTTCATTTTCTCCTCAAACACATTACATTTTTATCATTTGTCACAATGCCTCCTCTGCGGCCGGCCTTCCGTTGCTGTTTTGGACGATTGACAGGTGGCTGCACTTCGGCTTAAGCATCCATGTTGTAGACCAACAATCAAGCAGCCCAGACCAAGACATACCCTTAATTCCGCACATTTGGAGAGCACAGATTACTCCAGCCGCCTCCACTTTCCTGGTGACTTAGGGAAGAAGAAAATGACAGTTTTGGCAGAAAAAATGAGGGGAGCGAAAGACTACAGCCTAAACCCCGACTGTAGCCACCAAGCCCTGAAAAAGACGCCTGACTCTTTGTTGGTTCTCTTAATTCCACCTACTTGCTCCACATTTCCACCCTTTATATTTATGTCATGAGACTGTTGTCTAATAAAGGTGACTTCTGCAGGGTGTTCACTCATAACACCTCTTTTGCCTGCATGCTTTTGTGCCTGGCCTGTGCAATAATATATATTGTTGTGAATACTGCTGAAGAGTATGTTTTTGTAACTCTTCAAAGGGGAAAATATTAGTCTTAATAGCTGTTTTGTTTGGCTAAGTAATTATGAGCAATATGGTTAGTACAAGGTCCCATTATTAAAGAGCCACATGTTGTTGAATGCAGTTGTGGAAGTTTATAGTGACTGAATGTTGATTGTTAAAATACTCACATTAATACCCAAAATAGAGCAGCTGTATTGATAAGATCAAGATTAGCTTTATTGATCCCAGGGGGAAATTCTGGTGCATACAACAGCAAGAACATTGTGAAAAAAGGTTACCTGGTACATTGGGCGGGGCTTAACAGCCCCCCCCATGACGTCATCGCCAATGATTGACAGGGCCAGCTGCAGCCCCCCTTCCTTCCCAAACATTTCAAGCACAAAACGGCACAAGTCCCCAAGTTTTTAAAACAGCAAAACACTATCAAAAGCCCAAACACCGTATTTTAAGCACAAACGGTACAAGGCCCAAACTTTTCACAACCTAGCTAAAATTTAAATTAGTAAATTAAAGCTTGTATTAAAACAATG
>JAODLD010000002.1:7746213-7770062 GCA_026781065.1 Mormyrops boulengeri
CCCTTGACTTAAACTCCACACACCTAGAGATGTAACCTAACATCCTGTTCGCCTTTTTTATTGCTTCCCCACACTGGCGGGAGTAGGACATGGAAGTATGCACCAAAGTCAGAAAACTGCATAGCTCTGTGCTTTTTTTCACTTAAGCATATTTTCCTATAGTCTGGGGTTTATGTGCGTTTAGGTGCTTTGAGTGTAGAAACACCAAAATATCGACATGTTGCATATAAATGAACCTTATCTACATCCTGCCATTGACTTAAGTGCTATTATTTGTATTGTTTGCTACGCATCCTGGAGAGCTCTATTAAGTCTCTACGTGGCCAAACGCAACATTGAGTCAGGCTTTTCTCTTGTATCACCATAGTAGGTTTCTTAATAACCAATTATTCTGCCAGGGTTACCTTCATGTGCACCACCTGTGTCTTACCCTTTATATGTTAAGGCGTAGGCCTGGCTGCTAAGTCAAGCATTAGTTGTGTGTTGTAGTGGTCAGTGTTGCATTTGTTTGTGTAGGTGATGTTATGTGTGTATTTGTGAAGTTATGTCAGTGGTCATGTCCTCCTTTTGCATTACTCTACCTTGTGGGTTGCACAATAAATCCCATGGACTCTGCACATGCATCCTGGTCTCCCTACACCTGTGCCTGGTCACAATGTGACATATTGCAGTGTTAAGAAAGCTGAATATTTAACAAAACTTTGTACAATTATTATACATTTAGAAATAAATGCCACAATCCCAAACACATGTACTGGGTTACATGCAATAAAGTTGAAAGATTTAAAAACATTTTATCTAATTTTGTGTTATTTGTGGAAGTAGTCTACCACCAAGTTTTCATTTTCAAAATGACTTGGTTTCTATGGATTTCAATTAGGTTCACAATGTAAATGAAAGTATCCATGTTCTACTTTTGCTCATTGCCAAAATCATTGAGGATATAAACCCCTCAATGCAATTCTGCAGTACACCTGAGTAAAACTGTAAGCATTACCGTAAAATGCAAACAGTATTTTATAAAAGACATTTATATAAAGGACATTCACTCTCAATACTTTATTGGCTCTATTATGCAACTCTGGACATGAGTTTTTAGCTTTCTGGCAACGTTATTAATTTAGAAAATATAATTGTATCATATGTCAATCACATTTTTCTTTAAAAAAAAAAAAAAAATCTGGAAATCATGTTGGCCAAAAAGGTATTAAATAAAACATACATCACAGCCACATTGTTCTCGATTTTACTGTTACATCAAAAAAAAATATAAAAAGCAAGGGCAAAATTGACAAAGAGTTTAATTATACTATAAATCAATTCTGTAAAACCACAAGCGACCTAGCTCCAATTGAATTTATTTAATAATCAAGCCAATGTCCATGCATTATACCCAGGCAGAAATATTTGTTATTCATTAGTTAGAGATTCAGTAGCCCCAAATATCCTTTGTATCTAATATCTTCTGATGATATCTGCAGTAATCTATTTAGAACATCCTCATTCTCATTTATCCATGTTAGCATGAGGTAGCTATTTCAAGCTAAGTAACCCATTAGTCTAACTTCCAACCGCATGTTGAAGTCAGGGTCACATGTGTCTGTGTCTTGGCTTTTCACTGTTACTTACTGCATACACACTTAGGAAGAGAAAACAGTTCAACCAAGGAGACCTCAATAGATAGTTTAGGCACTAGTGTTTATTTGTTGAAACAATTTAAATGAGTATGTGAACAGTGATTTGGAGAAGCCCGTCTCTTGGTCGTAGGTTCCATCGACTCTGAAGCTGACAGATCAGGCTGGGCGACCAGACAGGAGGCGAAGGAGCCGACCCCGGACCAGGCAGGAGGCGAAGGAGCCGACCCTGGACCAGGACGGGGAGCCGAAGGTGCTGGAGGGGAGGAGGTGGGGAAACCGAATAGCTGTAACGACAAAGACGTGGGTTAGACTTACTCCTTATATATAAAATCTGGACCGATGTGATTGGACACGCTGGCCTTCATTAGGTCTCCTTGTTTGAACTTTCGCATTCACTTTCATTTAAATTCCCATTTTATACATAAAGTCATATTATTGGTTGTTGATCTGATTTATTATATCATGTCCATCAGTAACTACTACTGTGAGTTACTCGCACCACTTTGTACTTGCCAATTTAATGTAGCTTTATGGATGTGAACAGATTTACACTGTTACACATGTAGTTAAACAGTCATAAGGATATGTAAGAATTATCTGTGATATTTTGTGGCTAAAAGGTAAAATGAATAGAAAAAGCGAAAGTAACGTGGAACATAGAAAAGGATATCCTTTCTGACAAATGAATATTGCAGAAAAATATAATTATAATAACCATTTAGAGAGGAACATTTAATCTCAAATAAAAAAAATAAACAAAATAATGGGTTTCAAAAATTGCATGCCTTGGGATATCATTCCTTGTTTTGATTCACGTTAATTTATCGCTTTACCTTCGTGCTTGCTTCAGGTCTAGAGTAAAATGTTGCACTGTCAAATGCCTGTTTCTATATGGATAAAATGTGTCAAAATTTGAACACTGCACTGCAGTAAAGAGAGATGTTATCCAAGCTTTTTGTGTGTGTATGTATGTTAAGCATACACATTTCCTACCAAAGCTACTGCGTATCAGCAGGATAATAATAATTTTTAATTAGTCTTTTAACTCCACTGGTTTGGCCATATGTTCATAAGATAGAGGCTACAATTCTTTTGCATAGTGGTAATTTGAAAGATTACTTAGGCCACTTGCCAGTGGTAGAAGCTTCATATGTAAATGCCGTTTCTACCATGGTTTTCCCATTTAATATGCCCACTAGGAAGTTTAACCTGAATTCTGTTTAGTTCACTAGTCTTCGTTCATTTAAGGAATATTTCACTAATCTTATGCTTAATCATTTGAATACCAGCTATTGAATGTTTGAAATTACATGAGCCAGATAATTAAATATGCAATGCGGTTGAGTTGTGGATGGAGTGGGGTGAGGGGTGGTTGGGGGGGAGTATCTAACAGTTTCTACAAATTTAAACTTAGGAGCTGGAGGAAGTACGTAATGAAGATGTAATCCTAGCTTAATAAATATTCGAGTATATGAGTGTGTTAGCTTGCTGACAGTTTCCCTAGAACTTTTATTGGTAATTATATGCACTTCCAGTCAAAAGTTTGGACATGCCAAGGTTTTCTTCATTTTCATGATTTTCTAACTTTTAAAGTAAGTCAAGACATCATAACTGCAAAAAAAAAAAACATGCTGAATTATGCAGTGACCAAAAAAGTGCTGAACAAATCAAAACCATCTTATACTTTATATTTAAACTTCCTACATATGCTGAGCATTTGGTTTAAGTTAGGTGACTGAGACTGTGAAGGCCAGGTCATCTGCTTCAGCACAGCCTCTCCCTCTTTAACTAATACCTGTTAGAAAGTCAGAAGCTGTGCTTCGGGTCATTGTCATGTGGAAAAACAAATGAATGCCCAATTAAGTGCAAACCAGTTGCTGCAGTCTGCTACAATAGTCATGCTGGGTGAGTCTGCCTTCAATTCTAAGTAAATTCTTGACAGTACCACTGGCTAGGAGCCTCCAACCCATCAGAACTCTGCCATGTTTCACAGCAGGCACAGAGATCATCCATTCAGCACCTCATTTGCATAAAAGGACATGAAGGTTGTACTAGAAATCTCAAATTGGGACTAAACTTGGACTATACCAAAGCTGCTGCTAAGTTCGCAACAAGCATATTACAAATTCAGAATTTTTATGACAAAAAATAACTGTCTAATATTCACTGTCAAATGTAACTACTGCAATATTTTCTACAATGAGACTGTCCAAAAATTTCAGTAGACTCAGCTGTAACACTTGTGGTGGCACAAATAATATGATATTATGCTCTTTCTTACAGAATATATTAACTACAAACTAAGTTTTAGTTGCATAGTGATCTCATGTTCATTCATCATTAATGAATTGCGACATCTTTTATCTCAAGCAGTTACTATATTTTTTACTGTGTCTGTTAAAGGTGGGAATTGGACCACCCAAATCTAAATATGTTTGCTGATTCAATATGTATCGCAATCTTAAAGCAGATTTTGCTGAAGAGCATTTCAGGTCTCCATTTAAGGCAAAGACGAGGGCTGTAATGTGTGCCTTGCAGTTACAGTATTTAAAGATTATTATCATCTTCAGTTCGGAACACGCAATGAAACAAATTAATACATTTCTTGACACATGTGAAACCGGATTTCACAAGTAAATGTTCAACATGCAAGAGTGGCTTTGAGTTGGTTACACTTAGTGGTCGAAACCTCAATAACCCTTAAATCAGTAGTTGAGGAACATACTGGCTTCCCAATAAATTATGTGAACACCATTTAGCTCTTATCCAGAGCAACTTACATTTTCCTAAGTTCAGGGACAGTCCCCTTGAAGCCAGTTGGGGTTAAGGGTCTTGCTTAAGGACCCAATGTTGGTAGTGCTAGAGGTGGGACTCAAACCTGCGATCGCATGGTCTAGAGGCAAGCACCCTAACCACTACACTACCAACACACCCAAAAGAGAGATTAGTTGATAAGTCTAAGAATGTCCATTATACCGAACTCTGATATTTTTCTGGAAACACATCCAACATGCTAACTCATTTTAGATGAAATCATCCAAGTGTGTGCTTTTGCCAGGAAATTCAGAACAGGCTAAGAAAAGTAAATTTTAGCCCCGATTTTCTGCTTGCCAAAAGTTTGTGGTGATCTCCAACAAAAGCCTCAGATTGGAGGCATATCGGTGTTCGCTTGGCGCTTGTAAATCAATGCTCAATAGCCATTCAAAGAAGTGACCGGACAGAGTAGCTGATGTGTCACAGATGCCCATGATATATCTAGCTAAATATAGCTAAATATCAGGGGCCAGCTGCACAAAACACCTTAAATTTTCCCCTTTAGTTTGACACTTAAGGTTTGATTTCTCCTTAGCTGAGGGATTTATTTAAGGGCGTTGCACAGAATCTCTTCCAAGGTCTCCTTAGTTAAACAAGAACTCACGTGTAGCACGAGTATTAACTGCCCACTCACAAGATGTTGACATAACTTAATGTTTTATATGTTGAAGGTGTTAAGCACTTGAAGGTTATTGTTTGAAGATTTACATAAATGTATCCAGTGGCTTAATTTAGATGTATGTTGTTGGACGAAATCTGATAGAATTCAATATTAACTACAAATCCCATAATGCCATGGGATTTCATTGTTAATACCAGATGTATGTACAAGTGACATTTATGAAGGTAAAGACTGCATTGTTTTAGCTTGTGCCATTGTCCATTATTGCTGGTTAGATAGAAATAGAACATTAATCGTTCATGCACAAATTCAACATTTGAGAGTAGTACAGGCAGCTGCGAGTGAGAAATGTAGCTATGCAAGGTAAACTCTGCTCATGAAGCTGAATTCTGCGCATGCAAATCAACCTGACTTTTGACAGTTTAGGGGACAAAACGAAGGGAGACCCAGGCCCTCTTATGATTGGTCACTTTCAACTCGATTACACTCACAAGGAGGTCAATGTCCCTTGACTGACAGTTTCCCTTAACTGGACAACTGGCATACAGTTTAGACAGAGGTCATACAGATCTGCATTCCTTTTTAGAAGGTGGTGATAGTGCACCAAGTATTGTTTTTCAACTGCCAAAAACAAAAGAAGAAAGGGTTTGACCAGAGGCTTGTTATTTTAAACATCTGAGCCCTGACTGGAAGTCTGCATTACTGCTGATGCTGCACCGATCCATCTCTCAATCTCCCGCTCCCTCCTTCCCTCACTCACCAAAGTACTTAAACTCCTCCGCTTGGGGCAGAAACTCATCTCCCAGCCGGAGCAGGCAATCCACCCTTTTCCGGTCGAGAACCATGGCTTCAGACTTGGAGGTGCTGATCCTCTTCCCGGCCATCTCACACTCGGCTGTATACTGCCCTAGTGCATGCTGCAGGTCACCAGTCAACGACACCAACAGGATCACGTCATCCACAAAAAGCAAAGATGAAATCCTAAGACCCTTGAACTGGACCCCCTCCGCCCCTTAACTATGCCTAGAAATTCTGTCCATAAAAATATGAACAGAATCGGTGACAAAGGGCAGCCCCAATGGAGTCCACCATCCACTGGGAATGAGTCCGACTTACTGCTGGAAATGCAAACCAAACCGGGGGGCTATAAGCAGACCCTCCCCTGCCCTGCACCTCTCCCTTTTGGCAACTCCAGAGTGGAAAAGAGTCCAGCCCATCTCCAGGAGTTTGGATCTAGAGCCACAGGTGTGCACTGAGGTAAGTTTGACAATATCTAGGTGGTATGTCTCTGCCTCCCACTGCAGCTCAGGCTCCTTTTGCACCAGAGAAGTTACGTTCCACTTACCTAGAGCCAGTTTTGGTTGCTGACGATTGATCCATCAAGGCCCCTGCCTTCAATTGACACCGGATCTACATTGCACCCGACCCCAACGGCTCCCCCTGCATGTGGTGGGTCCACAGGGGGACGAACCCATGTTACCTCTTTGGGCTATGCCTGGCCGGGCCGCATGGGTGGAGACACGGCCACCAGGAGCTCGCCTTCGAGATCCCGCTCCAGGCCTGTCTCCAGGGCAAGGCCCCGGTCTCTCCAATCTGGGCGAGGTGACACATTCCTTGATTTTAATTCTGATGAGGGTGGATATGAGCCGCATGTAGTCTGCCTGCTTACCTAGGACCAATTTGCCTTGGGAAAACATAGCTCCTAGGATCACAGAGGCACACAAACCCTTCCACCACATTAAGGTGGCGATTCATGGAGGAGTGTAAACAGCCATTGTAGAAATCATTGATGATCCAATTCTTAATCTGAATGGTCATATAACGGCCAAGAAATATGGGATTTTTTTGCACCCTAAAGTACAAACATGATGTTCCCTTCCGCAAATCTAAAGACTGAACATGGCCCCATATCTTATTATGTCTATGATATTAATATGTTTTATGTGATTTTATTTTGCCCAGCCCCTGTGTATGCATAATCATCTTATTCAGAAAATACAGGAATATCGAATACAGAGGTATACTGCAGCTACTTGTGCATTTTTTTGGATACTGCGCCTCCTATCACACATGGTTGGACACATCTGGTGGGATCTTACATGATTACAGACGGACAGCTTTCAGAAGTACAGAAGCATTTGTTCTTGTCATACAAGACTGGGGCAAATACATTATCATGTAATTGCAAGTTGTAGACAAAAGTACATTCCGCTTTACTGGGTATTTACAGGTTAATTCATGTCTTATTTTGAGATATGTATTCTCCCCGGGTTGTGTGGAATTCCTCTGGGTTTTCTGACTAACCCCTGCACTCTAAATACATGCAATTCAGCTAATTCTTATCTTTATTCTGTCAGTAGTGTGACAGAATATCTGATCTGAGAAAGACTGTCATGTCATCATATCCAACTATACCTCAGTAATCAGAATACAACAAAACCTACTAAACGGGTGAAATACACTACTGTAAAAGAAATATATAATCATGTGTATTATATGCAATCATAATCTAGACTTGTTTTCATTCTCCGTCCACTGCACCTCCTCTGTTCACCCCTGTTCTTCAGTACAATTTCCACAAAAAGAAATAATAATAATAATAATAATAATAATAATGAGATGGAAAGAATGAATGTTAGATTTATAGAGATCTTTTCAAACAACCAAAGTGCTTTATAGAATCAATGGGTAGCCACTGTGTACGACCCACCTGGATGATACTACAGCAGCCATTTTGCCCCAGTATGCTCACCACCAGTAGCTAAGGTGGTGAAGGGGCAAGAGAGAATTCACTAGTCAGATATAGGGGATGATTAGGAGGCCAGATTTGAAAGAGTCACAGTGGGCAATTTAGCCAGGACATCAGACCACCCGTACTCTTTCGAAAGAACCCCTGGGACCTTCATATGACCTCAGAGTCAGGACCTCAGGTTTATGTCTCATCCAAAGGACGGTGCCATTTTTACAGCAGTGTCCCCGTCACAGCACTGGGGCACTGGGATCCACACAGATCACAGGATGGGCTATCCTGTTGGCCATAGTGACCCTGTCACTGCACTAGGGCATTGGGATCCACACAGAACGGGCTATCCTGTTGGCCATAGCAACCCTGTCACTGCACTAGAGCACTGGGATCCACACAGATCACAGGATAGGCTAACCTGTTGGTCACACCAACACTTCTTTCAGCAACTACCCAGCTTTCCTACTTGGTCCCCCATCAAGGTATTGGCCCTTCCCCAAACCTGGTTAGCTCGGGTTACCTCATCTGAACTACAGGTGGTATGGCTGCTTTAAATTAAATTTGCAAAACCAGCTTGACAACACCTTTGGCAGTGCATCCTTAGCCAATGTGACATGCCCCTCAATGTCTCTAACTAGATCCCACAGAATTTCATCCTAAAGCTTTCTGTGACAGAAAGACTGCCTTGCAGGAACACTTTATCATGTGGTATCGCTTTATGCTGTCAAATTATGTAAAAGGGTAACGGCCACCATATGGCACATGTTATTGTTACAAGAACCAAATGTCAAAACAGTCAGCCTAAAGGTTTTAGAATGCATTCTTCCATCTGGTCTTTTCCCATGTGACTCAACTTCAAGTATAATAGCTCATGCTACATCACACAGTGATACATTTTAGCTGCAATTACAATATATTTAGACAGCAGGTCCTTGTGTTTCCCAGTTCTGGTAGTTAACCTGAATGATATGTTGAAGTACCTTTGCAGACAACTGTATGGAGAAAATATGTATATTATTTATTTTTTATTTATTACAAATATGTACGGAAGCAGGTGAAATGCACTACTGTAAAAGAAATATAAAATCATGTATTATATCCAATCACAAAAATGAAATTTTCTCTCAAGTGCTTGTAAAAGCCTTTTGACATAGCGATACTGGTGACTCTATAGTGAAGGCTCTTATGGTGATGCAAGATTGTTTTTATTCTCAGTCGACCTTTTCAGGAAGCCATAGTGACTTTTAAGACAGTATTCAGCTGTACTGCCGGAAATCACCCGATATCTTTTCGCCTGTTTCTACGGGAACCTTTTCAAGGGTTTGGCCATCAAATATACCGCATGGAACAAGACACAAAACTAAAATCTTACCGTTCAGAAAATGAAAAGTAAGACAGCTTACTCTCAAACAACAAGGCAATTACAAGAAGAAAAAAATGTAGATAACACGAAAACTTTTAACACATTGAATTCTCCAATTGATTCTAACATGGAAAAGTAAAGAAGTATAAAATCTATTAAATACTGCGTGCTTTTACACTTTGCGGGATTTAAACTGAAATGACTGGACAGGGAGAGGATCCAAGTGCAGGACGCAAAAGTTTATCCATAGTTCAGTCATAGTATTCAAACAGCCAAAGCCTCAAAAACAAGGCAAAGGCAAGCAGAAGTACAAGTCATAAGACAGAGAGAAAGAAAACTAAACACAGAAGCAGGAGTCAAACATTAGAATCAGTTAAATACTCAGTTTGATGAGACGCTCAATACTCCACAAGGAATTAATAGAAAATTCAGGTACCATGCTGAGCTGTGCGTGTCCTTCAGCATTTGGACATGGAACAGGAAGTGACTGGGCAGAGCTGGATGGATGCGTGGATTGATGTGGGCGTGAAAAAATGCAAATGCAAATATTTAATATATAAGCATATAACTTTTGTGTTCTCCCCTATGTCAATCAAAAGGAACAGAGTATGACATTAAATATGCACATAATGTCTGTTCGAATCAGCAGGCCCTGACTTGGCTCACTGCTTGACATTTCAGTGCTCCACAGGAAGCCTGTTGGCTTATACATTGAATATATTATTTCAACCCCTATATGCATGTGTAGAAGAATTTGAGTAGTGCTATAATAGTTAATTTCATTATTCATTCTTTGAGAAGTTTTTAAAGGCATGATCACATTCATTTTGTCATCTATCTGGCATCTGGAATGATACAATTATTTCTCTATTGTTACAAAATGACTTATTGTTTGACTTTAAAGGGAATGGAGTCTAACAGATTTTCTGTTTCTGCCAATGAAAATGTCAGCATTTGTAAATGCATTGCATCCACAGTATACTCTAGAAATTCTTTGAAATATAACCCACGTACAAGGATATTCATTCTTTATACTCATTCTGTTTTTGCAATTGTATAATCAGTGTTATTTCTCTTGATATCAACATGACTGATCTATACAGGCAAACAGAGGAAAGAAAGGAAGAGAAAGAATCAAAGCCAGACAAAACAATTATTTGTTATTCTGTAAGTTTAATAAATTAGCATTTGCTAAGGCAACTTGGCATTTAGTCATTATCCTGTCCGCATTTTGGTGTAATTGGTAGCAACTGTCTTTCTGGGAGGGCTTGAAATTAATAAAAGTATGAATATTTTTAAACCGCTTAGCAGACACCTTTATTCAAAACAACAGCCTGCAGTTGTACACTTTACTAATTAATAACTTTAGTGTTCTGTTCTAGTAATTCAAGCCCTCGAACAAAACCAAAGCATTTAGGCCCCCATGTGAATTTTAAGCCAACAAAATACTTGTATCATTGACAAATTGTCACAATTGTGTGTACCACCTGAGGGATTAGCCATGCCTGGTAACCCCCAAGTCTACCTCAAAGTCCTGAAAATGCAGCAGTGGCTGGCAACTTACAGCCCCCAAGTTCCCTGCTGTGCCTTCCTCCTCAAGAGCGCCCCCACCCTTGGCTGCTTCAGGGTGATCAGGTTAGGTCAGGGGGTGGTATGGTACTAGACACTCCTAATACAGGACCATAGCTTTTTGTCACCAGGGCAGTTGCAGGTTGTAGATGACATCAGAGGGGAGCTTGAGGACCTCCCCTGGTCCCCTCCAGTAGCTGTCCAGCTTGGGTGACCCCCCCCCCCTCCTTCTTGTGGATGGGGCAGTGTACCCAAACTGGGTTCCTGATGCCTAAGTTCTGCCCACAGCTGTATGCATCATAAACACACTTCTGTCTGGAGGTTGCTGGACCTTGGTGTCACCGGACCATCTTGTGTGACTCCCTCAGATGCTCCAGGAGGCTCCATAGGTAAACACACCATTTTTGTTGTCGGGGGGGTTGTTTAATGATAGCTTCCTAAGGGATAACGTCTTAAGTGCAACTTCACAAGGAGCTGTCCAAGTTCTTCCGTAACATGGAGTCACGTTATTGTCGAGCTTCAGTAGCATGGTGTCACGTTATTGTCGAGCTTCAGTAGCATGGAGTCGCGTTATTGTCAAGCTTCAGTAGCATGGTGTCAATTTTGTCATTTTTCAATTTTTTTTTTCCCTTCTGAAATCGCTTTGCACTGAAAGGGACTGCACCCAATTTTGATGTATTTGTACAATGATAAAAAACATTCTGATGATTCAAACAAAAGTAAGAAAATCATATGGGAAGACATTGCTGGAAAGATAGCAGCGTCCAGCCTCCAGCCACAGAGGGAGTGGGAAGTCATGCAAAAGAAGCGGCATGATTTTGCCAGTGCAGCCAAAGTCGATGGTGCAACAGTCCAGAAATATAGGGAGAGGATCGGTGGGGGTGGAGCACTTACCCCCAATGAGGAAAAGGCACTAGAAATAATAGGAGAGGCAGCCTCCCAGAGCATCTCGGGGGGCACAGGTGTAGAATGGATGAGGGTGCAGACCAGCCATCCTTACCCCCCTACTTCTGCTACCTCCTCCACCGCCGGCAATGGTACGGTTTCTCTGGTACCCCTGGCACCACCGACAACGCACCATACTTGTCACCAGGCTCCACTACAGTCACAAAGTGCTGATGATCCAGCGCTCAAGGCAGTACTAGGTGATGGTCAATCCGGTATGGCTGGAGAGAAGCTGGTGGTGCTGCATGGGATCGAGAAAGATCTACAAGAGGCCAACAACTTCACAATAACCATACTGGAGCTGAACAGGGTAAATCTGGATTTCACGCAGTGACAATATGCATTGGCTAAGGCTGAATTTCAGAGGCCAAGCATTTCAGTGCCCATACTGCCAGGTTAAGGTAAGCCTATTCATGGTGGTAAACCCACCGTAAAATGCTCATTATTGAACGTTCACTGTTTAGGGATGAAAACACTTCTTGTGAACGACATGGCGCTTGACACTGGTGCGGACCTGTGGTTTTTAACAGAATCCTGGCTCAGACCCACAGACACTATTCCTCTTGTTGAAGCCTCACTGTTAAAAGTTGATTCATAGAAGTTTTACAACATTTGAAGCAATGCTACTTCAAACGGCAGCTGGCGTGGAGAACTGACTCTGTGATGGACTTTGGCTTTGCCTTTTACCACAGATCACACCTTGCTTTTAGCAAGCAAGCCCATTTGTTCTTTGTCTATAACGTTAGCATGCCAGGGGAAGTTGGGTGGCCAGTTGACCTTGGACCCCCCAGTGTGCACCAATACCTTTGTATGTCAATGAAATTATGGTGACCACTGGCATAAGAGGCAAATGTTAGCGATAAGATAAGATAAGATAAGATAAGAACTTTATTTATCCCGAGGGAAATTCTTTTGTCATGCTCAGTGCAACAAGAGGAACAAAGATAAGACAGTAAAGAGCTTAAAGAAGAGCACAAGTAATAGTGCAAAACAGAATAACAAAATAAATCAAAGTGTCTGTCTTAACATAAGAGAATGTCCAATGTGCTATATTGACTACTAAGGACCATTCCAGAAGGTATTGGAGCAATTAGTGGAGGAGAGAACAGAGGAAACATAGGGCAGGTCTGTGGCTCACAGAAAATTGGGGGCCTAGAAAAATACAACATACCTCCAGTATACTGTGCAATTTTATTCTTGGCATGAAACACTTCCATTAATGTTATTGCTGTTAACATTATTAATCAACTACAGCTATTGAATTATTACAGTACTTATTGCTTAACAGTTGATGTAACTAGGTGCAACTGTTGATTTCATTTGAGGTGGGCAGTGAATACAGTTGGGGCTTCTAGCAGTATGAGCTGTCAACATCGGTACGTGACAGCTAAGAGTGGTTCAAACCTACCTTATGAAAGTATCTGTTACAGAAGGTATACTTACCTAAAGACATTTTGGGGAACCCCTTGAAACATTAAGATACGGCTTAAGGTATAGCTTACGAATAAGATAGCATTAAGGTGGCTTTGGGAAACCCACCCCGGGGGGGCATTTTTTTGGATGGATTAACACATATAAGATCAGAGGACTCATCAAATCGTGGACATGGTTATCCAGCTATTTTGATTCTTCAATGCAAAAAAAATGTGAAAATTTGATTAGAAATGCTGGATTAAATCATCCAAGATAATTGCAAGGTGTAGTGGTCATTAACCAGGCTAAATATATCGACACTTGAAATAATAATTGGTAAGTTTATGATTTCCTACTGAAAATGGCGAAAGCAAGAGCTCAATTCTTCACCCCAGTAGAGCAAGAGCTTCTGCTGGATGGATATAAGGAATTCAAGGACATGATCCAGACCAAAGTCAACACTGCAACAGCCACAAAAATGGCAAAAAAGTGGCAAACAAATTAAACGCGTGCGTATCCTCTGTAATTGTATCCTATCGCAACCTTCATATTCAGTGCAAGTAACAGTACATGACGGACCCGGGATCGGGTTAAAGTCAAATACAAAAATACCCGTCAAACCAGTATGTAGTACTTCTACCTGAAATATGACTTGTATTACCAACAGATAAATTAATTCTCATTAATTTTAAAGCAAATCAAAAGAAAACCGAACTGAAAAAAACTGGGGGAGGGCCAGCTGTGCCAGACTGAGCTGGATATCCAGCGAAAGACCCATCACCCCATTTTAAAGGGCATAGGACTCATCCTCAGAGCTACTGGCAGGATGCCACAGTGGTCCATTCATTTCAGGTAGCGGAAGGTCATCGCACATGCTTATGCTCTATGTGTTTCAAGTGTGGGATCACAGGGCTTTTTTGTGATGGGGCAACTGTAAGGAATGTGCTCACACTTCTAGCAGTGCCCGAGCAATGACATGGGGACCCATGTAATGTGTTGGATGCGGACACAGAATCTGACCATTCACATGGAGAAGAGGTAAGGTTTATCATTATTATTACAAAATCACTTAAAACCCTGCTTAAAACATTCCTGTGGAGAAAGTGATGTTACTCTTGCAGGAACAGGGATTGCAGGAATTGCTAGCACATCTGGGCCTTCTGGGTCGTGGTCTGCACAGTCAACATTTGCACAAAAGGGTGGCTGGGAGATGAGTACATATTTATTACAAAGGCAAAGTGCTACATAACTGCAGATACACAAATGCTAAGACAAGAATATTTTGCTTTTATTTACTGGAACACGTGTGCTGTGTACAGAAAGTATCTGCTTCAGACGATCAAATATAGAAAACGGACAATGGAGAAATCAAGCACGAGAACTGAGGTGGTGGGTACAGATGCTGAATGAGGGAGTTTCAGGCAGAGTGTGTTTCTCAGAGACAGTGACTAGAAGAACTAAACAAAACTGCAGCTGCAGATACAACTACTTCAAAGACATGCATATATTGTATGACAAGTGTAGTGCAGGTCAAATTTATATACGTCTATATATATACATGTACATACAACTGCACAAACATGTGTCACTGAGCAACATGTTCTTTCCATTGCAGGATGAACAACAGTGAGTGTCCATTGTCATGAAAATGAAATGATTGTGCAAATGATTGTGTGTTGTCATCAACGAAACTACTGGCCCAAAATTCAGTCTCTTGCAGCTCTGCCACTGGCTTAGTCAAGGTGCACTGGAACTAGGTCATCATCAGGCTGCATTACCATCTGAGGGGCCCTCTCCATCCTGATGGCAGCTATGTTATGTAAGACAGACTACACAACAATTATGTCACACGCCCTGTCACAACAACACCTGCCAGTCAAACAGGGAAGCGACAAGGCAGGGACCGATCCTGACAGTACCCCCTCTGCATGTGCACACTCTGGGCTTGAGAGTCTCTGCCAGGACCACTACCAAGACAAGGCACATAGGACCAAGAACAAGTGAAAAAAACGGAAGTGGACAACTACCCAGAACTAACGACACCTAGGAACCAACAAGGAAGACTGGACTCAGGCATCAAACCAGAGGGGGACTAAGATGAAAAGGTGAAATACAAGGAGCCAGGACAGAACAGACATAATGGGGAACACCACAGGTAGGTGGACCTGGGTAGTAGGATATGGCACATGAGAATGACATAGAGGGACACAACTAGGGAAACTAAACTGAGGCCAAGACTGTTTTGAGGGACTGAAGGGTTGAGGAACTAACAGGACTGGACCAGGAGGCAAGGGAGCAATTGGAGGAGCAGAAAACTGCGTAAACATAGGGCAGAACTGTGGCTCACAGAACATTGGGGCCTAGAAAATGACTGATCGCAGTCAGATCCTGTCATAAAGGCACATGCATGGTTAGATGGGTTTCCTGAGTGGACAGAGCTCTGGATGTATTTGTGATCTAAACTTGTTTACATTTAATAAACCTGCTCTGAGTATTTTTGAGCTTAGAGATTAGTTGCTGTGATAACCAATCCAACAAGAGTTTCGAAAGAACAAAAAAATCTGGGATGTTGTGAAATTGTCAACAATTAAATCCAGATAAATCATTAATCCACATGCAAAGATCATCCCTCTGGGGGGAATTCCACAAAGCAGGATTTCTCAGTTTGCTGGGTTCAAAAGAATCGTGGAGTGATAAATTAGGGCTAGCTGAAATGGCCAGTTATGTTATCCTGATAAAAATGCTCATATCAGTCAATGCCGATAAATAGCACCATTTATGCCAAATCATTTGTCTTATTCCCAGTCCTTATATTTGGTAAATTGTTTTGGTCTGCACCTGTCCCTCATATAGCCCCCAATCTGTGTATTGAAGTGCTTGTTGTCATTCTGTTCCTTAGTTGGTCATGGTAGTTGTTCCTGTCCCTGCGCTAATGTTTTTGTTCCTGTGTTTAGACCCTTTGTGGTTCCTTTTTATTTTAGTCAGCACTGACTTACATTCTTTTGTAGCATTTCTTAATTCTGTGTGAATTTCTCATGGATTTAGCTGGATTATCCTTATTGGACAGGATGCTTTGGACTAGCTATCCAAAAATATACAGGTACAAGAATCACTTCTACTCTTGCAGCTATGATCAAGCAGGCATGTTCCATTTCAGCATACAATAGGCCTATATCGATATACCATTAACATTCATTCTGTTTTTTTCTTGGCAAATGAAGCACATGGGGACCTGACACAGTAGCTGTGAACACACATAACCCTGTCCATTCATTTCTACATTTTCAATATTCATCTTTTACTCTTCTCGTTTTCAATATTTTTGACAGTTCCTTCTTTTTAAGTTCCTTGTGACATTTTCTATTTAAATTTGTTTTGATAGGTTTACTGTTTATAGGTTACTTTTCAGAACATCTTGGCTAACTTAAAAATGAAAAGTGATATCGACTGGATCAATATGATCCAATCAAGTTAAGCAACCGAGGTGACCATCACAAGCTACCAATAATCAATATGTGATGTTTGCGAAAGCATCTTTTGGGGTACTGTGTAGGGGCCTGCAATGTTCTTACAATGCATAAGAATGTCTTCGAAACCGCATACTATAACGTACTTACTGAACTTAGCTGTAAGCGTACTACTTGACCGTCAGTGTAGTACGTACTATATGCATGCATGATGCCTTGGAGTGGCAAACAGGCAGCCAAAGAGCCAAATGTGGCTTATAAGCTGTGGGCTGCTGACCCCTAGTCTATGCCATTAGTACTGGTTTATTGCATTAATGTTGAACTTAGTGCAAATGAATAATAATAAATAGAATGTAAATATTCATTCATATGAAAAATATGAATAATATAAATGATACTTTAAAACACTAAGAAGAAACACAGGTAGCCTAACTAGTGGGGAAAGATTATCAACAGTAAGTAGAATGTGCAATAAATTAATAGATGTAGCTTCAGAGTCACATGTCACAACGAGGACAGTATTCAAGTAAAAACACATTTATTGGCTTTTACATTTCCTGTTGATCCATCCAGTACTTCTAGAAATTGTACAGGTTGGGTAGCGAGGGAGGAGTAGGGATTTCGTGAGCAGGTGACATGGCTGCCCAGGGAATAATACATTGCTGTCCTTCCAGCAGCCTAGTTTTCTAGTTTTTTTTCTTACTTATGTTCCCGTGATACAAGTCTTGCTTTGCTCCCTGCTTCTCATTCATAATGTATTTTAAAGGCGTTGTGTTCACCCTGTCCCTATCTGCTCCCCATTAACTCTAGGAAAGATAGATAGATAGATAGATAGATAGATAGATACTGTAGATAGATAGATAGATAGATACTGTAGATAGATAGATAGACTTTAATTGTCATTGTACAGTAGGGCCGTACAACGAAATTTGCTTATGCAACCTCTAAAACAATACTCTCATACACACTCACGCAATAACTATGAAAAACTATAAATAATAAAAAAAACTATAAATAGACAACCTGTTACCTTATAAACCCACTATTTGATTCCCAGTCCCTGTATCATTTGGTTGTTTACCACTCTGTTCCATTATTCTCTCATAGGGACATACTCTCAGGACAATGATAAAGCTCTGTGTCTTTGCTATATGTTTTACACCTTCAATCAAACTGAAGGATTTGACCCTGTTGAATTTTGGTAGATGTCCAGAAGGTCAACAACAATTTCTCTTATCCATCACAGCTATAACAATCAATAATGATTTTGTCAAAAACAGGAATATAAAATGAACAACACAGCACAATAATACATATTTTGTTTCACATTCATGCTTTTTACCATTTGGTAGCTCAAAACAAATCACTCATCATTTTCAAGGATGTAATATTTTTTTAAATAGCTATTGTAATTATTGTTTCAGGTGGAAAGTAGTGGGTTATTTTCCTGATGTTTAAATCAATAAAACTAACAAGCACATGCCCTACAAGAAGTAGACCCTCACTTTAAATACTAATTATACAAATGTTAATTACGTACTTCACAAAACAATAGCCTCAAAGACCATGAGGGAAGAGGGCACTCCAATGGTTTCAAAACAATATTTGTATATTTATAATAAACACTCTGATTCCTAAGAGTCTAAATAATTCATTTTTGTTAAACACTTTAATAATCTCTCCCTACTTTGATACATGGCAATGAAAGGTAATATGCTTTGAGAAGCATGTAAAGGATACAAATGCTGATAGATATTTTCCTGTCAGGATCGGGATTTGGAGCACAATGCTAGTGTATCACTCACTGTTTACGGAGATCACTGAATAGCCCACTGTGGAAAACAGGTGACCAATGGGACTTGGCGCTGCAAACAGGATGTACAATGGGCAGACTCAAGTGCAGAGCACTGGAAAAAAAGGAACAGGAAACCGCAAGTGGGGCTGAAACAAAAGAATAGAATAACTGTAGCAAGACACCAGGTGCCCGGTGTAACAAACCAGGAATGCAAAAACAAAGGTGCTTTTCCACAGCACCAGGTACCATACTTCTGGTACTTCAAAAAAGTACCAAAAGAGTGGTACTTCAAGGTGTTGGTTTTCCACTAGCATAAAAACTGGTACCGGTGCCACATGACATCACAACATGAGGTGGGGTTTTTTGTACTGAATATGAAAAGGGCTATAATATATTATAGGGGTGGGCGATGTGCGATATTAATATCAACATGACATGTTATGCATATGTAATTCTCACATCGCTAGGTTTGTAAGAAACCCATTTATTTTGCATTTCATGTTTATTTTATAAATATCCACATATTTATTACAACAAAATCAAATCACATATCTTTCTAATATCGTGCAACCCTAGGATATTCTGTTGCACTATAGATACCATCCTAATGCATTATAATGGTCAGTATAAGCCATTATAGTGCATTATGAAGGTATTTATAGCTCACTATACAGTACATGAGAGCTTCATAGAGCATAATATAATATAATAAATAATAATATAATGCATAATAAACATGGCTAGAATGTGTATCTTTTTATAAATAATATTAGCTGTGTCTATAATACCTTATGAATGCATTATAATGTATTATGACGGTATAATGCTTTATACATGAGTGCTTTAAGTGTCACCAAAAAGTCTTACGTTTATTATACATTTATAAGTAAATGTTACAATCCAAAATGCATTTGAATGATTTATATAATTATATAATAGTTATATAATAATTATATAGGAATGATGTAATACAGTAGTAAATAGAAATACATAGTATATACAAGTAGGCCTGTATTAACATTAGGCAGGATTCAAGTGACAGCTGCTTTGTCAACACACCTAGTAAGCGAACCAATAAAAGACTGTTCAATTAGAAAAATATTCTTTCATAATGAGTGAAATATCGATTTGATGGAAGGAGTGTGTTCTCACAATCCTGAGCCACAGTGCATATACTTGCGCTCCTGCAAGAGTGGGACAGGTGGAGACGCCTTTTTCTTGAATGAATGACATGTTTCCAGGTGGATCATGAAATGCTTTTGAACAAATACAGGATGTAATTTTTCCCATATTTTCATATACATACATACACTTTATACATACACTACAAACACTAGGTTATGTGTCCCCAACGGTACTTCCTGACCAGGAATCCCACCTAATTGGTAATCATTCTACATTTACTGGGGAGATGTGCGAGTTTTTGTGGCAGTGACTAGGGGCATAACCCCCTTTTCTTGCTTGATAAATTAATTATACTTCTTGCACGACTGCACCTTCTGAAGGAAGAATACACTTAACTCAGAAACGGGTAACTTTTTAACTAAGGGGCTTGATGAGAGAAAAGACCCCCTTATTTGGAACTTCAAAGCACTTTATTTGGAACTTTAAAGCACACATACACATTCACACAATATGGGCAAATTAAAGGAACCAGTTTACCCGCATGTCTCTGGAAAGTCAGACTATCAGCAGGGATGGGATTTGAGTCCTTTTGAGTTCTTAAAGATCAGAGTTGAAAGTACTACCCAGTCATCCATTTCTTTACATATTAATTTTAAAGTTATCAGACCAGCTATAATCAGTGTCATTCAGTCTGTGTATATAAGTAATAAGCAGAGATATATGAGAAACAGTATACTAAAAAGCAGCTGAGCTTGGGAATCAAAGTAAAGCAGCCTACGGCCTAACAAAGCACATCAAAGCAAGCCACTTATAAAGGTGTACAACAGCACGTTATCAAATAGAAACTATACGTAGTTTGGAGGAAAGAATCTTACAGTTTTATCTTTTCTAATACCCACAACTTGAAAGAAAATGTCAAATTGTTCTTAATGCATTAAAATGATTTATGCTCAAGTCAGCATGCACAAGGTCAGCTTAATTAATTCTGTCACCTTGATGGCCGCATTCCTTATTGGTTAGCTATCTGCATAGCAGCTTTTAAGTTAATTTGTCTGTTAAGACAAATAGGGGAGTTAAAGAAAGAAGCATACATAGTAACACTGGAAAGATGTCATTGAGAATTAGTATTTGAAAGTAGTAGTTTGTAGATTTAATAGTTTCTTCAGTAAATTGTGAAGGGTTTCATTACTTTTTTTTAGTATGTGAGACTTGAGAGGGAGAACAAAGTAACCAGGTTTGGAGTGCTGATTAATTCCACCATTAAGTCCTTCATTCAGTGTAATTGTTATACAGTACCAGTCAAAAGTGTAGATACACCTCCCATATAAAGGTTTATTAGGTTAAGGTACTATTCTCCACATTTTCGAATAATTATAAAGACATTAAAACTATTAATAAACATATGGAATTATGCACTCACTAAAAAGTATTTAAAAGAATCATTTGTTGTGGGGTGGCTCTGTGGGTGGGGACTAGTTCAAAAACCCTTGGTTGGCAGAGTGACTCCACCCATTGGGCCCTTGAGCAGGGCCCTGAACCCCAACTGTTCCAGGGACTTGCTGACTGTACTATTTCCTCTATGCCAGTTTAATGAGGTGACCTCCTGGGATGATTTTCCAACTCTCACACATGCTGAGCACTCATTGGCTGCCTTAACTCTCTGATCAAACTCTAAAATCATCCGTACTGTGTTTAAGTTAGGTGGCCAGGTCATGTGATGTGTGTAGGCAGCTTGGTGTATCCCAACTTTTGACTGGTACTCTGTGTGTGTGTGTGTGTGTGTGTGTGTGTGTGTGTGTGTGTGTGTGTGTGTGTGTGTGTGTGTGTGTGTGTGTGTATTTGCTCAATAGCACCCTGATTTTGTCCACACAATCCTGCAAGCCTGTGCTGTGGTCCTCAGCAACACTGAGCTCTTCCTGTCCACAATTTGTCCATTTTTTCAGGGGATGAAGGAAAACAAAAACATACAGTATATAAGACCGAATATATTCTTATGTATTTCATTAAAAAGCTATACTAAGATATATTCTTCTTTAACTAATATGTGGCTATTGCATTGAAAAGTGCTTCTATGGAAAAATAAGTGCTGCATCCTTCAAAAGTCATGTGTATTTCTAAATGTCAGTGAACGTTAATGCCACACTTCTGCTTCTCTTCATTCCCACTTTTAAGTTAATTTTAGAAAACAAACAGAAAGCCACTGCTGGAAACCAATCTTTGCATTTGCCTCCTGCTGGTGTGATTTAAAATGTTTTTATGGATCAGTTGCTGGTTACGCTGCAGTCAACAAGTACTCATGATAATAAACTGCATTTTGTCACGTCCTGCCCATCAGGTCCACCTGTCCCTCTTGTCTCCTTCCTGGCATGATCCTAACAAGCCACGCCTGTTACTCATTTGTTACACCTGCCGTGTTAACCAATCCTGGCTGCCTCTTGTCACCTCCCTCCTTTCTTCCATATATACGTGCTTCCCAGTCCTGTGTTCCCCAGTCCAGTCATTGACGTCGCACTTTTGTGTTGCCTGTGCACTTTGTTGTTTCACCACTTGCATTTTGATCCCCTGCGATCTTGTTTATTTCCAGTTACTGTTCATTTGAATTCAATAAACCCCTTTTTGTTTCAACAAAACACCTGCCCTCAAGTCTTTCTATACATCAGTGAAAATGCATCACGATATTTCCTACAGACATAAAAAATATTAGCAATTACAGAATGACCCAGAAGTAAAAGCAAAATCGGTCATTATGGCAACTTACTCGGTAACACTAATCTGCGCTGGGGTAAGTAAATTGCATTTAATTGCCAGAAGAATCACAGAGACTACAGTTACTGATGAGTTGTCGAACATGAAGTGCCCTTCCCTTGAGGATCTGGTTGACATGGAAGCTCAAATTATTCTCAGAGCTTTCTGATTGGAGAGGGTGATTAGATGCCAATTAGACATTCTGTCATGCCCTGATGAATCTTCATAAATGTTACTGATTTTCAGTGCAGTCAATAATTTATTTCAACAACATGCTTCAGTCTCACATTTCAAATATCACACATCATGGATTAGCTCTCAGTTCACCTCAGATTTTATGTATTGCCCTTAGGTTTGCCAACGGAAACTTTTCTCGTGTTATTGGAGACACTGAATTTATCAGTGTAGCAAAAACTCTATTGCGATCCTGTATGGCTGGTGACCCCACAGGAATCTCTGATCCTGGACTCTTTGGGCCTGTGCTGTTCTGTATCCTGGGGGGAAACTGTCAACTTGGCTCTGACTGGACTGGGCTCACACACTCATTCTGCAGACCTGGTGGACCCACCTCGATTCCCACCGAGCCCATAAGAAAGCTTGAGCATTCCCTCTACTCATAAACCCATGCTTTCCTTTCCAGCATTCCTGTTGCCCATTTGTCCCTATGTGAGGAACTTTGTTTAATGTGAAGTGTCTGATCTGCTAATGGTCTATCTAATCTCAATAGTCTCAGTGCAGCACGTATAATTCTCTTAAAAATTTTCCCCAGGAATCAATAGTTTTCTCTTATACTAACTTATTTTATCAGATTTTATCTTACAATAGTATATCATTTCATTCTACAGATTTGGAATTTTAAGTCAATATCCCCTCGTTTCAAGTGTCTTCCCCCTTAGTATGCAAAGAATCATACATTTTTCCTTTCCCAATTGCTTTGGAGCGTTGTCAAATGACAATTTACATTCACAAAACAACAAGTGTAATCCCCACACCATAATGTCAATTCTGCATGGCAGTATTTCATTTCTCATTGCTTCACACACATTTCCAAGTGTTTTAATATATATATGCAAATGCTTTTGTACAATTGTCACCATTAGGAAGTTTTCAATTGCTTTAGTCTTGTTGATCAAAGTAGATTTTGTAGTTTCCAATTGTAATAATTTCACACTCAAAACTATATTTGTGTGTGATCATGGCCACTGGTTTCATTTTGTTGTTCTCCTATTGCTGTCATGCTGTGTTTGTGTTATTCAGTTCTGTGTGACTGTTTCGTTTGCTATTGTACTGTGTCTTGAGATCCGAAGAAATTACATGTGCATGCGAGTGCCTTCTCTTTCCAGTGACCTTTACTTACCTAAAGTAGAGCCTTGCAATTTTGAAATTGGTGCCTTTGACATAAATAAGTTTACTAATGGTAAATGATTGGTCAGTGACAATTGTGGAGTTTAAGTCAAGGGAGGTGATGCTACGTTTATATAACTCCTTGGTAAGACCCTACCTAGAATATTGTGTGCAGGTTTGGTCACCATAGCTTAAGAAGGACATTGCTGCCTTGGAAAGGGTGCAACGTAGGGCTACGAGAATGATTCCTGGTCTTAGAGGAATGTC